>CM074726.1:169952718-170260218 GCA_037306005.1 Rhinophrynus dorsalis | reverse complement strand
ATTAGATGGATAGATAGATAGATAGATAGATAGATAGATAGATAGATAGATAGATAGATATAGATAGATAGATAGATAGATATTAGATGGATAGATAGATAGATAGATAGATAGATCGATAGATAGATAGATAGATAGATAGATATGAGATAGATAGATAGATAGATAGATAGATAGATAGAGATAGATAGATAGATAGATAGATAGATAGATAGATATTAGATAGATAGATAGATAGAGATAGATAGATAGATAGATAGATAGATAGATAGATATGAGACAAACAGACAGATAGATAGATAAGTAGGTAGATAGATAGCAGATAGACAAGTAGGTAGATAGATAGCAAACAGATAGATAGATAGATAGATAGATAGATAGATAGATAGATGGATAGATAGATATGAGATAGATAGATAGAGATAGATAGATAGATAGATAGATAGATAGATAGATAGATAGATATAGATAGATAGATAGATATTAGATGGATAGATAGATAGATAGATAGATAGATAGATAGATAGATAGATAGATATGAGATAGATAGATAGATAGATAGATAGAGATAGATAGATAGATAGATAGATAGATAGATAGATAGATATTAGATGGATAGATAGATAGATAGATAGATAGATAGATAGATAGACAGACAGACAGACAGACAGACAGATAGATAGATAGATAGATAGATAGATAGATAGATAGAGATATGCACATTTATATGCATTTACAACTTTTGAATGAATCATCTCTCAATAGTCAGGGTACCATTGTTTTACAAGTCCCATTCCAATCAATTGAGATTTGTATGTGCCCCCCCCCCTTACAGGGCATGTGGTTTGCCCCAGAATTGGTTAATTTCTCCTTAATACATCTTCCTCACTGATAGTAAGCAAATCCTAACAATCACATGTTGTATCCTTGCCCAGCAGCTATAAGAGCAGACTACACAGATCATCTATGTAATGAGTAGGGATGGGCGAAAATGTTCGCCTCAAACTGAAATCTGTGACTAATGGCACTTCCCGTTTGGCGAATAATTTCCCGCAAAAAGTGCAGATTTTCCACTTTTTTCGCCTAGCTCATTCCATTGAAATCAATGGGAACATTGAATTTACACACAACACATAGCCAATATTTTTTATTTCCCAAAGGCATAGTACAAAAGGGGCATGAGGGTGTAGCAAAACATAGTAGATAAGTCTGAAAAAAGACATGTGTCCATCAAGTCCAGCCCATGCAAAAAACATCCCGGTTGATCCAGAGGAAGGCAAAAAAAAATCCCTCTGGAGCCATTTCTCATTTAGCCCCAAGCGGGTAAAAAAATTCCTTCCAGACTCCAAATGGCAGTCAGATATTTCCCTGGATCAACATCCTATCTGCTTTGAAGTCTTCTGTATTGTTCTGTGCTAGATAGGCATCCATTGCTTTTTTGAAAGCAGGTGCATTATCTGCAAGTACAACATGCCGAGGCAAAGAACTCCATAGCTTTACCACCCTTACTGTAAACAACCCCTGCCTTTGCTTTAGTCGAAAGCGCCTTTTCTCTAGTCTTAATGGATGACCTCTTGTTCTTAGCTCTGCTCTTTGTGTAAATAATTCATTGGCTAGTTCTTTGTATTGACCTTGAATGTATTTGCAAATGGTAATCATATCACCCTTTAGACGTCTCTTCTTTAATTTAAACAAACCCAGTTTGGCTAGTCTCTCTTTAGAACTCAGATCCTCCAATCCCTTTATCAGTTTTGTTGCACGTCTCTGCACCTTTTCCAGTTCAACAATGTCTTTTTTAAGAACTGGTGCCCAAAATTGTACTCCATATTCTAGATGAGGCCTAACCAAGAATTTATACAGAGGTAGGATAATATTAGCATCCCTTGTATCTACACCACTTTTTATGCAGGCTAATACCCAATTTGCTCTTGCAGCAGCTGAGTGACTCTGCACACTGCTGTGAAGTCTATCGTCTATCAGTACTTCTAAATCTTTCTCTAATGAGGATTCTCCAAGTTGTTTCCCATTTAGTTATATGTATATTTAGGGTGCCTGTGTTGGTGGAATGTGGGGAAAGAATCACTTGAACAGGGAATTTTTTTGGGGGGTTGTTTACTGGGATTGGGGGGCAGTTAATACAAAATAAATCCTAAATACAAATAAAAACCCTATAAGACATGGTATAAAAGGGGTCTGAGAAGGGTGCCTGTGTTGGTGGCTGGAGTCAGGGGAATTAATCAGTTGAACGGGGAATTTGCTTTGGGGGGGGGTTTCTTGACTGATATTGGGGGGGACAGTTAATTAACAAAATCAATAAAATAAAATAAGAAATTTGTATGTATAGTGATAGAGACAGGAACCCCCTGACATAAGCTGCCACTGGGGTGGACTAATACTTGACTTGATAGAGTATTTTGTGGAGGATGATTTATTAAATTTGTTGTTAGAGGCCCAAGCCCTGAAGAATCATTGATTTGTAGGACTTAGACTTTTTAGAGACACAAGCCCTGAAGAAACATTGATTTGTAGAACTTAAGCTTGTTTGGCACAAGCACAAGAAAACATTGATTTGTAGGACTTAGGCTTGTTAGAAACAACCCCCCCTCCAAATTGTTTATTTTTTATTTTAGGACTATGATAAAAAATTCCCTACTGATGTAATGTCAAAGAAAAAAATTCCCTACTGTCTTAATGTCAACAGGTGATGTCCTGTTGGCCAGTGGCCACTCGCCATTGTCAAATGCCCTGATGTAGATGCGGAATTTGCGACTGCTGTTCTTGCTGCTGCTGTTGAGTTGATTAAGCGGCAGGTGGTTAGGCAGTTCAAAGGGAGTGCTTCTATTGTGTTTGACTTCTGCAAATACGTCACGTTTTTATAGCAAAAATTATGTAAATCAATGGCCGGAAACTTTCTAGCCATTGAAAAAAATTACAAACAATTTTGGCCAATGGGTGAAAAATGCAAACATTTTAAAAACTAGCTTTAAAGCGGATTTTCCCGCAAAAAAGCAGACAACAACATGGTTTTCATGGAATTTTTCTTGGGAACATGGCAAGAGACTTCGCCCACCCCTAGTAAGTGAGTGCAAGACTTGGGGCACTGAAAATCCTTCTTATGAACATGGAAAAAAAATGGTTTTAACCACACACAAACTCACTATCGCTGAACAATTTATGTGACTGAGAACTTGTTTGAGATGGAAGAGAAATTAGTGAGATATGCACTAATATATGTATATCTGGCAGCTCACTGGATCTGCCCTGTAGACTTCAGATTTTAGAGTTAATTACTGGATATCTGGGGACCGAGGCTTATTCTCCAGCAGTGGTGAGTTTAACAGGTAACTCCTCCCACTTCTTTCTCTTTCCACCCACTTCCCTCCCTATTCTGACCACTTCCCCCTATTCCACCCACATCCTTCCCATTCTAGAATCAACCCCCACCCTTTCTCCTTTCAATCCCACTCACCAAGTTAAACCCCACCCACTTTTTGCAGTTATTCATGTCATTTAGACAGTACATTTCCCAGCCCATGTGCTTCCTCGGTGGCCTCCAAACAGTTCACAGGTATGCCAATGGGTGTGAAAGGCAAATGTTTGCAAGAAAATTGCCTCCTTCATGCCAGTCTTGGGATTAACACCTTTAGAACCAGAGGGTTATGCAATGCATTGCAAAGCACATCTCTCCAGTCCTTAAGCGGATACAACCACCAAACAAACTGACCCCCAGCCTTGTTCCACTGTACTGGTATCCGTTGAACCACACAAACTGATCCCCTGCATTGTCCCACAGGACTGGTATTTGTAGAACACTCAAACAGACCCTCCTTGCTCCACTGCACTGATGGCCATAGAACTACACATAGTGATCCTCAGCCTTGTCCCACAGTTGCCATAGAACCACAGATACTGACCACCCAGCATTTTCCCATTGCACTGTTAGCTGTTGAAATAGTATCACGGTGCCCGTGCTCATGGCCTCAGATGGCGACATTATGATTCCATTTCACTGCCTCTCTCTTATTGACCTGGTTTTCCTGACTCCACCCAGGGCTAGCCTTTATATACTCTGTCATGTCTTTACTGAGGCGACCTTTCGTGGTGTACCTGTTCCTGACGTTTGTTCCTGAGTACTCTGTTTGTGTATGACCTGGCCTGCCTGCCGATGTTCCTGCACTTTCTGTGTTGCTGTTCCGTTGCTGACTGATCTGGCTGAGAACCTGCTCCGCTGCTGACTGATCTGGCTGAGAACCTGCTCCGTTGCTGACTGATCTGGCTGAGAACCTGCTCAGCTGCTGACTGATCTGGCTGAGTACCCGCTACGCTGCTGAGTGCCTCTGGCTGAGTACCTGCTAGTTGCTGACTCATCTGGCTGTGTACCCATTACACTGCTGACCGTATCTGGCTGAGGACCCGCTCCGTTGCCATCAGTGCCTGGCTGTACTGCTCGATTGCCTCTGTCTGCTCAGTATTACACACTGTGGCCTTCCAGTTGCACTTGTCTGTTGTGCGCCGCATGGCAGTATCATTCTCTTGCCGACCATAGGCTGGGCATTCGTGCTATAGCCGCTTACTTAACAGCCTCAGACGGTGTGCACATTTGAAGTACCGGTACAGTGCTGTATAGCGCTGACTGAGTTACTCTGATCTCTGTCTGTGTCCTCCTCCATATCATAGCTGGGCTCACTCCCTGTGAGAGTTGCAGTACTCTCTCTGGTCGTTACCTATTGACCCTTTCAGTGCCTAGACCTTCTAGACAGGGCCAGTGCTCCATTCTTTTGGGCTCAACAGTCAGCGGTTGCATTACATCACACTTGTTAGTGTGAGGGGACATAAGTTGCCTTCCTGTAGTGTGTCTTGATCCACCCCTAGCATTCTAGGGTTTGCCTACATAACTGGTTGCCTTGCTCTTTCTGTGACCCTAGTCTCAGGGTCAGGGTTGCCTCACTTCTCTGGGTTTAGTGCCTCCCAGGCATCTTGGTTTCGTGCCAGTTACCTACTACTGGACTATTAGTCATCTAGAGTCCTGCTGTCAGCTCCTGGGCTGCTTAGGCTCTGTTCACCCCTAGTCCACTAGGGTTGGGTTGCCTTTGGTCTTACGTGCCTCCAGTCATCAGGGTTCAAACCCTGAACTCTCTCTAGCCAGCTGCTGCCTCCATTTCCTGCTATATCTCAAGGGACTGGCTTACTATCGCTATGTATATATATATATTCTGTTATTGTGGGCTTGTGGGCCTAACTCCTTGTATGTACTTTATCCTAATAAAGTCATTTTAACCTTACCAATCTGGTCTGAGCATTCATCAAAAACCGTGTCAAATACATATACTACTACTGAATCCCGGTGGGATGTCTCTAGCATAGGCAGAAAGCAGAAGCATTTCTTGTGGCAATTTCTTGGGGTGAGCAAAAAGACAGGGAGACTCACTGCTACAGTGGTCCAGCAGGTCCCCTCAAAGTGCACGGAGCACCAACTGAACAAAAGCTGTGAATCATTAACACATATTTTTTCCCCTTTGGACACACAGGTGGCATAGATAGAATTCCTTTAGAGAAAATTACATTTTATAATGAGAAAATCATATTGTGTGTTAGAGGAAGATGCACTTATGATTCAGGTGGAATGCATTCCTTATCGTAGAATATATTCATTAAATTGTATGATGGGCAACCATGTCTATATTAAGTATTGAGAGTGCCGGCCTTGTTTATATATATAATTTTTTTTTTAGTTCCCTTTGGACCCACAGGTGACAAATAATATTGAATTCCTTTAGAGAAAATGTAATGTTATAATGATAAAATCATATTGTGTGTTAGAGGAAGTAGTACTGATGATTCAGCTGAATTTGAGGTCTGGATGGGGGCCGCTGGTGTCTCCTGTAAGGGTCGCATGTACACCTTAGGACACTTTTTGTTAACTAAGACTTTAGGGTAGAATAAATAAATTCTATTGTATGATAGAGTGATGTTAAAGTAGTTGAACTGAGATTTGATACATTTGAGTTTAGTTTCAGATAGCTCAACTTTTTATACTCTTTTAATTTAAGTTTAATTATTTCAGAAAGACTTTTCCATGTCAGAGAGCTGCTGTCTGTCCAGTTTATGAACTCTTGACCAGAATGCTCTTTGGCAACTCAGACAATACAATTGTGGCAACAGAGATGTCAGTCACATTCAAGCTTAGGCACCATATATAATTCCCATTGACCACACCTTGGAAGCTTTAAGAACACATTGTCCTCTGGTGAATTGGAGGTACCCTCTTACAATTCTGCTCTTATCTCCTGTTACACCCCTTCCCGTTTCCTACTCTTTTCTCAAGTGTTCTTCCTGTCCTCTCCCTATACAGCTCGAGCCATCTCTAGGCTACAGTCTTTTTCACTGGCTGCCCCTCGGCTTTGGAATGCCCTCCCTATGACCATTCACCAGTCATCCACACTCGTCATTTTCAAGCATCTCCTCAAAACCCACTTTCTTAAGGAGGCATCTCAGTAACAATATCCTCCTTGTGCCACTGATAGTCAGAATCCTTTTTCACTTCCTTCTCTACACCTTGTACTTGCACTTTCCCCCATAATGCAATGATTGTACATTAGCCTAATGCTCTTAACCTAGTTCTGTATTTTTGCATTGTATTGTACTATTTAAGCTTCCATAAAGCTCTGTGTACATGTATGGCGCTATAAAAATAAAGATACATATATACATAGGGAAACATCTGGGATCCTCTCGATTGTAACCTTCCATTTTTCCTTACTACGTTTCGGAAAAGCATCCACATTTATGTATTGTACACACGAACAGCATCGCTCCTCCATCTGACCACAGGGATAAATTGGTTCCTACCTGTGATATTAGAATTGTCTGGATCTCAAGGTGAGGCCCTTTGTGAACTCCAGACACACCCATGCATTAAAATGCCTCTGAGCTAGATCTGAGCTAGATTGATCTCATGTTGGATGGCAGATAATACCTTATGGTGCAGAATCTGCATTGTTGATCTATTTATTGCTTTATCTCATTATAGATCAGGTGTGAATCACCATTACTTTGTAGCATCCTGGAATACACACACAGAGGGCGAGGTGCTGATTCAAACTGGAGTAATTCTAGGGTGAACTAATTGCTCCATTGTGGGACAAATACACATTCAAAGCAATTTAAAAGGGCTTTTTACCCTTTGAATGCTCTAGCATTCAACAGGTTAAAATAATTTTTTAATTAGTGGCAATTTGGCAGATTTTAATTTGTGCTCTTTTGTGCTGCTTGTTTTCAAGATTTACTCCATTTCTACTTGATAAATCAGGATCATAGTGTCTAATTAGGTTAATATCGTCCCTGGCTACACCCTTGCTCTTTTGAAATGTTGAGTATGAAGAATGCGGCTTACCTAGTTAACTAGAGGACGGAGGATTTTGCTAATTAATGTAAATTTAGATTACATAGATGAAAGAGGATGATCAGGGTAGTGTGCCAGCTGCCATATTGGAGTCAGGACGTCAATTGTTTCTCAGTTGAAACAAAGGCCAAGATTCCATTGCAGTTTCTAACTGATTCCCATTGAAGTCTACAAAGAAACTTGTAACTAAAACCTTGATAATGTTATCTATTGCAGTGCATTTCATAACTGGCAATTGCTTAATCTGATTTTTTCCCTTTGCTTTGACTTCCTTGTGATCATTAATGCTGTGTTAGTGATGAAGCCCATCTTGCAGTGATAGTGATGATACTGCACTCATCTGAAAGAGCAAAACATCCAGCATTCTGTATCTTTTCTGTGTTCACACATCAATGCAGTAAAAAGTGCCAGAGCAAAGTTCTGCACAGTGGCTTATTGTGCCACCTTTAGACCTTCTATCAGTGTTGTTAGAAGTTGCAATGTTCTTCGCAACCTCTAATGAATAACAGACCCCTGTTGGCACTAGCCAATAATACTGACTGGATGAACCGGGGAACTATTTGACTACCAATTGGTGTCAGGAAGGAATAATTCCCCCCCACACACACCTGGGACTAGATTGGAAATGGCTCCAGAGGGGTTTTTTTGCCTTCCTCTGGATCAACAGGGGTGTTTTTGGCATGGGCTGGACTTGATGGACGCATGTTTTTTTTCAGCCTTATCTACTATGTTACTATGTTATGTGGAGATATTCTCCTCCTACATATAAAGTGTCAGTGGAACACAGTAGAAGGTGAGTGAACAAACACGGGATACATAAATATAGCATATATATTAATAACCAAGTTTAACACTCTGAACTGTGGCTTGAACCGTGATAAGGAATTTATGTCACATTATCCCACAAAATAAAAATATTTTTGGTCCCTTGGGATGCCAGTTTGCTGCACGTCTCATTGTAAGCGATTATGTGTGCACCCCCCCCTTTCCCTGGTGTTTGCCTATACATGCTTTAGTCTTAGCCATCTCTGGTTAAATTCACTGGAGCATGAAACGGTAATTCATCTTGTTTGCATTTTCTAGTCCACTTCAAGGAGACTTTACTAGAACCTTGAGTATAATGTATAGACCACACTGATAAGAATATTCTTCTAGTAGAATTTGACCAGAGGTATCCAATGCCTTATGTTGCAGTGTGGTGGATGCCTCTTTGGCAATCAGAGGGTTAGATGTTAGAATTATATGCACGTGTTTTAAAGTCATGTATTGTGCATTCAGCTTTTATTCTTATTATACCTAAAAAATAGTCCCAGTTGTCATGAAGGCTTGTATCCAAAGCCACATAGTTAGCTAATAAAGGTATTGTTTTTACTTTACTAGTCTCCAGAAATATAACATTAAGCTACTAAAATTCTACTGGCTATGTGAGAGAGCCCTAATAGGGGTATAATAAAGCTGAACTTGATTTAAGTCTCTTTGTTTAACCTCATAAATTAAGCAGTAGAAAGCAGGCAAAGAAATTGGCAGCTTCTTATGTTCCAACCTCAAGTTCAACAATGTGAATCACTAATAGGATCCAAGTCTTAAAGGTATAGTAATGTTTCATAATAAAAACAGCTCTAATTAATCATCATAGTATTTGGACTTTGGAGAGTGTTATTTCAGTTCTGTCAGAGTTGTAGTTCCAGAGTAATTCAATGACAAAGTATCCCCCTTCCGCCCCTTTTACTGATGTAACACTGCTCAGCCAGAGCAAAAGGGAGGTGCCCAGGTAGATTGCAGAGAGGGACAATCTTCAATTTAGATAAGGGAAAAAGCTGAAAAACTTGTCAAGGGCGGCAGGGTTTTCATTGTTCTCATAGGAAGAAGATTGTCCCCCTGCTGTTATCTGTCTGGTCTATGGACTGGATTCCACATCTGAGAAGAGATGGCTTACACTAGGTAAAAGGGGCGGGAGGGGAAACTTTGCTTGTGAATATCTCTCAAACCATAAAGGTTTGAGAGATAATACTTATATCGTTCTTCAAGTTTTTTTAATGCCTACAAAATAAAATAAAGATAAAACGAAGTATTACTAATCCTTTAAGGAGTTAGTGCAGGGCTGTACAGGTTCAGTCCTCAAGCACAGGTGAGTTAATCAGTGGCTTATTCATTTTGATAAACTCACCTGTGCTTAAAGGAATTGTAATGTTGTAAAAACAACTAGATCACCGAGTCTTCTTTATAATACAAGAAAAATATTGAGTTATTTCAAACCACTTACATTTCTGTAGTTCATAAGATATTAACTGTAGAAGGATCCCCCACCCTCCCCTTCTGGTCGCCTCCCACTGAATCTCTATTCGTGTTGTGCAACCCGACGGATGCAGCGAGGGACAAACTTCAGTAAGTAAATATAAGGTCCAGACCTGTGTGAGCTGCAGCAGTGACGTAGCCAAAAGGGGCGGGAGTTGGATCCTTCTACAGTTAATATGTTATGAACCACAGAAATGTAAGTGGTTTGAAATAGCGCAATATGTTACTTTTATTGTAAAGAAGACTCAGCAATCTAGTTTTTTTACAACATTACAATCCATTTAGCCAGGGAGATCCTTAAATACTGGCCTATTGGTGGCCCTTGAGGACTGAACTTGGACAGCCCTGCCTTAACGACATGTGACTTACCAGGTACGTCCCGCAAAAACTGTCACTTAGTGACAGAGGACGTACCTGGTAAGTCACGGAAGTCCGCGTCTCCGTGTGGCTGCACGCCGCTCGGAGACTCCGGACTTCATTAAAGAAAAAAAAAAAATGTTAGGCGGGCGTTAACGTGACAGCCGCGTACGAACGTGGCTGTCACTAAGGGGTTAATGTATTGTGATTAGTGCCTGCTGCTTTTGTATCCAGAAATATTATTATACTAGTTACAAAGCCCGTATACACGGGCTGATCCGGAGCGGGGAGTCCCGGATGGCTCGCAGCCTGTCTGTGCTCCCGGCTGTGGGGCAGCAGCGAAGGCGCTGGGTGACAGTTTGTCACTACTGCCCCGGAGCCGGGAGCACAGATAGGCTGTCAGCCTTCCGGAGCTCTCCGCTCCGCATCAGCCCGTTCTGCGAGTCCCTACTGCTCATGTGCGGTTACACACACAGTGAGCGACGCATTCTAGCACTTTATGTTATAGAATTATCTTAACTCAGCCCATTTAAAGACAATCTGTGACAATGATATTAAAGTGGATCTATCACCACTTTACAAGTTTTGATCATTATGTAGAATACTTAGCGAATAATTATAAAACTCTATTATTTAAAAAAAAAAAAAGTTATTTGTGAGAAAATTACAGTTTAAAGTATGCCCAGCAGCCTACTTCCGGGTAAATTGCTCTTGATGCACTGCCTCTGCTCCTGTCACTCTCCCCAGCATCCTGCAATGATGGAGGTGTTCTGTTAGTAAGCTGGAGCGATCTCATTGGCTAGATATTGATCTCTGCCAATGAGATTGTTCCAGCTTACTAACAGAACGCCTCCCTCAGCGGAGGATGATGGGAAGAGCGACAGGAGCAGAGGCAGAGAGGCAAGAGCAGTTTACTTGGAAGTAGGCTGCTGGGCATACTTTAAACTGTAATTTTCTCACAAATAACTTTTTTTTTTAAAATAATAGAGTTTTATAATTATTCGCTAAGTATTCTACATAACGATTAAAACTTGTAAAGTGGTGATAAATCCACTTTAAGATTGCCATGGTTCTTGGAGCCCTGGAAAAGCAGGAATATCTGCTCTCTCAGAGGGAAATTTTAATGATGCAGGCTATTTAAGTATTTGTGAGTGACCCCAGTTTATTTTCTGATGTTAGTGTTTCTTTATCTATTCACCACCATTTGAACTACTTTTCTGGACTACTAAGTTGTCTATCTCTATAGTGAATATAAGGCCCTATTCATTTTTCACTATATCTATGTTGGTATTAATTACTAGATACATTTCTAGGCTACTGACTAACATTCACTGGTTATTCCCATTCTTCCTTAACCCTTTGCGTGTCTGAGGGGTACTTAACGCATTGCTCCACATTGCTAAACATAGTAATGAAGAAAGGTCTATAGACATACTAGATTGCTGGATATTGGGCTCCTATGTAAATCCTTTTGCTAAATTAAGATACTTATTCCTACAGATATTGTAGAAGATGTTTAAGATGGACATTTCATGGTCAGAGTTTGTGTAAGTTAGAGAGGTCTCCAATGCTTTGTTTCACATGACATTGGAGATCTCTGTAGCATCCAAGAGGTTTTCATGTGCAATTGTAACAGATCTAGATTTATGTCAATATGGGAATATGGACTCACCAAGAAGATACCCGCTATCAGCATGAGCAGAAGAAGAATTACACCAAAAGTGATGAGGATAATGGCATAAGCTGGAAGGCCTGGAGTCTCAGTCTCGGGCTCATTGCCTGAAGGGAACAGAAGTTACAGGATGAAGGTAATATGTCCACTTAGGAATGGCGGGTACTAAACTTTTATCATTTCTTTCCATCTGTTCACCACCATCTTTCTCTATCACTCCCTGCAATCCTCGTTCACTTTTACCTCAATCAACCACCAACATCTGTAATCCACCCCTCTTCTGGTTAAAATCCTCCTCCTTCATACGCACTCTCATTCTCTTCAAAGTTAATCCCACTGGCACAAGAAAGTAATAAGAACCCCTGAGCCTTCTGGCAACATTATGAATGGAGGCCCCCATATATAGTAATATGTTTAGAATCATATTAAGTTTGTTGGTATCCTTCCCTTTTTATCCTTTCCTATCTGTGGGACAAGCAACCACATTGGTATGTTGTACTCTGAGTCCCAGAACAGCCTCACGTCTTCCTGACCCTCTGTCCATGGGATTAAATTGCTTCTTTACTAAGAAACCGAGACTGTTGGGAATCCAAGGTAAAGCCAATGGCAAACTCTGGATATGCCCAGACATTAATATTCCCCTGCTTTGGCATCACTTTAGTGGGCTCTGGGTTCCTCTATTCCAGAGTGAAAATAAAACAGTCCATGTTAAAATACATATTCCTTTTTAAGTGAGCAGGACAAACTGATCTTGAACTTTCCATAATTAAGCATATTTTCTGAAGCATTAATAAGAAAGCTCCAAGTGGTATCTCAGCTTTACAATATGATTAATTAACCATATCAATGTTGGTAGTTCTAGGTAGTTAGCAGAACATTATACTAGAACACAGCTGAACTAGTGTTAATATATTGACAGTTTCACTAAAGAGGAACATTCACCTCTTAAATTTTTTTTACCTAGGTTTAGTTAATAAAGTAGTATTAGGAAAGGTGTTTTTTTTCCTTCATGTACATACTTTTAAAGATATTTAATCTTCAAGCTTTGCTGGTCAGCATAATGCAGCACGCTGAATCTTTGGCACAGCTCTTCTTGACTTCCTAATTCTCCTCCCACCTACCTCCCAGCTGCCCCAGGAAGCATGCTCATGCTTCCCTTCGGTGTGGTGTGAATGGCTTCTATCATTACATCAAGCTCCAGTTGGTGTGCTGCATTATGCGGAAGTGAACAGCTTGAAGATTAAATATATTTAAATATACGTACATGAAGAAAAAAAACACCTTTCCTAATACTTATTTATTAACTAAAACTATGGTAAAAAGATGTTTAAGAGGTGAATGTTCCCCTTTAATGTCATTTGATGGCAGTTACATCTAGATGGCTAAAAATATAATTAGTTATTTCCAAATAGAGATAGCAAGCTATTCATTTAACTAGTAGTTAGCTTAGTTTAATAGCTTTTGGTAAATAGCCCAGCCCAGACAGCACAAAGCATTCACTGGCTTTCTTAGTGTGAGTTGACACAACACTCATTAGTTTGGTAAATGGCCATGATAAAGAAATTAGTGGGATATGTAGCTGTACTTATTATACTTTTAATGACCAGAGGGGAGTGCAACACGTTGCTTTGGGAAGTGGTAAATTCAGTGATATGGTGGTTCCACTTATGGCCAGGGAATGCAGTGACTGAGGTGCTGGAGGAGGTAATGTGGGATGGTCCTGTTAATAAATGATCAGTACTAATCAATGTGGATTAGATAGACCCTGTACTGGTCTGTGTGGTGGTAATACCTAAATTGTAAGCTCTACGGGGCAGGGAACTCTTATCCTAATATATACTCACCTGTTGTTCCCCCTTATGACTGCCTATATAAGCACTTAATCACCACACTTATTGTACCCCTTCTATATTAAATGTAATGTGTAAAGTGCCAAGTGCACCGGTTGGCGCTATATAAATAAAAATATACAATACAATACAACACAATACAATATACAATACAATTTGTCTCTGAAGTGTTAGATTCCATAGTGGAATATTGTGTGTTAGGCTCCAAACTCAATCTTCTTGTTTTGGTCACAGAAGCAGTAGTAGATCCTGTGTCGTTTCTTCTGGTGCTATGTACTCTAATGGATATTGAATTGGTAGAACCTGTGCTTGTCTTTGGAGTGGTAGAACATATGCTTGTTTCTACAGAGGTAGAACTTGTGCTTTGTTCTACATTAGTAGAATCAGTGCTTGTTTCTGCAGTGTTAGAGTTTGTATTTATTTCTGTGGTAGTATCAGTGCTTGTAACTGTAGTACTAGAACCTGTGCTTGCTTCAATAGAGCTACAACCTGTGCTTTTCTCTGCAGTCTTAGAACCTGAGCTTGCCTCTGCAGTGTTAGAACCTATGTTTGACTCTGCAATGCTTGAACCTGTGTTTGCCTCCAAAGTGTTAGAACAATGCTTGTCTCTGTAGTGCTAGAACATTCATTTTCCTCTGTAGTGATAGAACCTGTGCTTGTCTCTGCAGTGCTAGGACCTGTGCTTGTCTCTGAAATGGTAGAACTAGCGCTTGACTCTGTAGTGGTAAGACCTGTGCTTGTCTCTTTAGTGGTAGAACCTGTTCTTGTCTCTGCAGTACTAGGACCTTTGCTTGTCTCTATATTAGTAGGACCTGTGCATGTCTCTGCAGCGACAGGACCTGTGCTTGTCTCTGTAGTGGTTGGACATGTGATTGACTCTGCAGTGCTAGAACCTGTGTTTGTATCTGCAGTGATAGGACCTGTGTTTGTCTCTGCAGTAGTTCCTGTAGTACCTCCTGCACCTGGCTGTCCTCCTGAGCCCCTTGTAGTGGTTTGTGTTCCGCTCGTAGTTCCCACCTTCGTGGTTGTAGATACTGAGGAGATCACAAGACATTAACTTAGTTTCCTTTGTTCAAAAGAATCATGGAGCTATTCTTGGGCAAACTAACTGTCATACAGGGGACAAATACAATTTTCCCAAATTCCGAATTATTTAAATGGGGTTTCTAATTCCATGAATAGTTAAGAGGCATCCAACAAATTTTGAAGCCACTTTTGAATCGATTGGAATGCTTGCCCTAGTGGGGAAGTTGTTTTGTCCCATAAATATTTCAGTTTTATTTTTAACATAAGGATCTAAATTACATTAATGAATAAGCAAAACAGAGGAGAGTTTGTTATGGGGATGGGGGGGGTCGTTTTTACTAATCACACTTCGAGGGTTACATCTGTGCTAAAAATAGGAAAGTTTATTTCTAACCTAGGGTGCAATTAATTTGCTGCATAATTATTGAAGTTTCTTATCATTGTAACATAGTAAAAAAAAAGACACAAGTCCATCAAGTTTAACCTTTGCCTCATTATATAATCCTTCTTGCCTCCAGTTGAGTATTAGTCTATTGATCGGAATTTCCTATTTTACCCACTAATACACAGTAGTATACACCTGTATGTTTCTTCTTGAAATAAATGCATCTAATCTTCTGTTAAATGTATCAATGGTATCAGCCATCACCATATGTTTTGGCAAGGAATTCCACCATTTAACAGATCTTACTGTAAAAAACCCTTCCCCTGCTGAAGTTAAACCTCCTTTCCTCTAATCTTACTGGGTGGCCCCAAGTTATTTGATCATGCATTGAAATGAATAACTCATCAGAGAGATACTTATCATATGAAATGTATCCTATAATTCAACAATATACCTATAACAAGTAGATACTTACCAGAAGTTGTTGTAGGTGTTGTGGTTGTAGTACCTGGAATATGAAATAAAAATCACTAATCAAGCACTGATATAACAAATAGTGAGTGAGTACAGTATTATATCTTAGCCTACAGTTAATAAAGAGACTGAAATGTTTAGTGGCATAACATTTCAGTGAGCAAATCCCTTCATCAGGTTAGGAGATAATGCAGGAAACTTTCTTGAGAGAGGGCAAGACAGTCCAAAATGTTTTGGATTTTACTGGTTTTCCTGCCCTTCTGTCTGTTGCTCTTTGGAATAAGAGATATGTAAGTCATTGTTATACTTTCATTTTGTGGCTTATGAAAATCATTTACATTTTTCAGAAATACATTTGTAACATTTGAAAATCCTGCACATTTTGTAGCTAATAAGAAAAATGGAAGAATTTTAGACTCCTGCATTATTTTTTCATCAAAAAGAACTTCCTTGTTGATGAAGTTGTTGGTTTTGGGGTTGTTGTTGGTGTTGTAGCTGTAATAAGACAAAGACTGGTTTATAGATGTGATAGGTGTACAGCAACCACTATCTAGACAAACTGATGTTTTTGGATCTGGTCAGTAGTTTTCAAAAATGATGTGTGACAGAACAGTTTGTTTCAAATAAAATCATCTTGTAACCCTAGCAATCAAACCCCTTATCCCTCTGGATGCTTGTTTGGTCTCTAATGCATTTCCATGCTACTTGGTTTTGTTAATTTAGGACTAAATAATTAGATAAAATTATATCCGACAGCATTAAACAGGAAATAGTTTTTAAATGTTATTTTCTGACAAAAACCCTTTTGTTTCAAATGAAATCCAAGTAGAACCCTAATATTCAAACCCACTAGCAGTTCATTCAGTTAATTTATGAATACATTGCTAGTTTAATGGATATCAGATTTCAATAATCATGAATTTGTATCTAGCTTTTTTCTTTTTTGATGGGGCTACATTATAATGATTATTGCAAGAGAAATTTAAAAGGATAACATATTATACTGTATGAAATGTTACACAATTCAATTCATCCACTGCTAGTGAAAGAACCACACATGGGCACTACAGCCTTGTTCTATTGTCACTGGTAGTCACAATACCATAAATGCATATGCACTAATGGTCACCTGAGCCTTGTTCCACTGCCCAACATTTATTACATCTTTTCTGTGTAGCCCTTTGTACTTCTTCAGTGATGCTCATGGTTTCCTTGGAACACAGTTTGAGAAACACTGTTTTACAGAATGTTAACTATGTGGAGTTGAAGTTTAAGAATATTTAACATAATTATTCAATCTATTTTTAATTAAGATTCAAGTGGGAAAAAAATCCTTCCTGCACAGAAACTGTAAGCTATATTTCTCAATAATTTAATAAGCTAGAAAGGTATCCAGTATTTTTAAAAGCATCTGAAGTATTGACAAAAAGTCTACCGAGGCAAAAAATGAAAACCTTATGTTTACTGTAGAAATAAACATTTATAGAAACATAGAATTTGATGGCGGATAAGAACCATTCAGACCATCAGGTCTGACCATTTTCCTATTGTAAAAATCTCAAACCTTATTTGGTCCTTGGTCATGTCTTATGTTCAGGGCAGCCTTATGTCTATTCAGTGAGTGCTTCCATTCCGTCACTTTATTAACTTCTACCACTTCTGCCTCTTATCCATTACCCTCTCAGTGAAGTAAAACTTTCTTACATTATGTCTAAACCTGTGTCCCTCTGGTTTTAGACTATGTCCTCTTGTTCTAACATATTTACTCATTTGAAATGTACTTCCCTCCTGCACTTTGTTGAATCCCTTCATGTATTTCCATGTTTCCATCATATCCCCTCTCTCTTCTCTCCACCAAGCTATACATGTTATGCTGAACTCTCTGACTAAATGGTTCCCAAGAGAGTTATTTGCTTTGGCTTCCAACATATCTTTAAATGATAAAACGGTAATCATATCACCCCCCCACACCCCCACCCCGTTTGCCTGAGACTCCATAGGTTCATTATCATATGAAAGTTTCTTCCACAATTCATAAGTTTCATTTTAACCAAAACTGTTGTAGGTGTTTATATATTTAACAGAGACTCTGTTATGACATTTGGAAACTCTACACATTGTGGATCTTATGAAACAGTAAAGGGATTTTACAATCATACTGTTTTATCATCAGAAGGAAAGTACTTGTTGGTTTAGTTGTTGGTTTTGGGTTTGGGAGAAGAGACACACCAACTACTAGCTATACAAATTCATGTTTTGGGATCTAGATCAATAATTTTTATAGAACCCTTTTGTTTCAAATTCAAACGTCTTCAGTAGTGCCCATGGGTTCCATGGAACACCGTTTGAGAAACATTGTTTTATATAACATTAACTGTATATGATGTTGAGGTTTAAGAACACTTAACACGTGTATTGAATCCATTTGTAACTAAGTTTCAAGTGAATAAAAAATTCCTTCCTGACTCTAAAAGGCAATCAGACATCTCACTGGGTAAACATCTAACCTGCACTGAAACAGCTTCCATAATTCTAAATACTTTTCTGAGCTAGAAAGGTATCCAGTATTTTAAAAACATCTACAGTACCAACAAACACAGTCTACTGAGGCAAAGAATTTGGCAACTTTGTGTTTACTGTAAAAAACCTGCATCTGTTTTAGTCAAAAATGACTTTCCTCTAGTCTTAATGAATGCTCCTTCCATTTTTTTGCTGAGCTCTCTGACTAAATAGTTCCACCAGAGATTTATTTGCATTGTCTTCAAACATATCTTTAAATGGTAAAATGATAATCATATCACCTCCCAAATTGTCTGTTTAATTATTTCTTTATGAGGCCCCATATGTTTGTTATTATATGAAAATGTATTTAGTTAAAACAAGTAGATACAACCAAAAGCTGCTGTATGTGTTGTGGTTGTAGTACTTGGCACATAAATGAATAATCACTCATCAAACACTTATTTAGCAAATAGTGACTAATGCAACATTGTAACTTTGCCTAGTAATTGAAGAAGACTGTAATGTCTAGTGGCACAGTGTTTCCAAAAACAAATCCCTTGATCAGGTTCTTTCAGGAACAAGCAGGAAACTTGTATAATAAAGGACAAGACATCAAAACATTTTGATGGCCTTACTTGGTTTCCTTGTTGCTCTTTTAAATAAATGAGATGTAAGTTTTTGATATATTTTGCATTGTGTTTATTTCATCATAACTCTCTAACACATTTTATAGAAGAGATTGTAAAACAATGTTTCTGCTAGTTTGTGTTGCTTATGTAATTTTTTTATATTTCACAGATACTCTTTTATAACATTTGGGAATATTACAAATTTGGGATCTTATGAAATAGTAAAGGGATTTTACAATCATACAGTTTTAACATCAGAAGGAACCTACTTGTTGATGTAGTTGTTGGGGTTGTAGTTGTTGTAGGTGTTGTTGCTGTGGTGAGAAAAAGACATGTTTACAATCTGAGAAGATACACAGCAACCATTATCTAGACAAGTTCATGTTTTGTGATCTAGATCAGTAGTTTTAGAATGTTATCTGTGACAGAACAGATTTTTATTTAAACTAAGTCCTCTAAAAATCAACCCGTTAACACCTTGCATGCTAGCTTGGTCTCCAGTGCATTTTAATACTAATTGCTTGTTTTAATTCATGACTAAATGATCAATTAATAATATTTCATATAGCGTTAATCAGTTCATTGTATTTCATTTTTTTTTTTAAGAGGAGGGCTACATTATATTGCTTATTTTAAGTGAAATTTAACAGAAACACTTATTTTACTGTATGAAATGTTATACGGTTAAATTAATGCACTGCTAGTGAAAGAGCCACTCATGGTCAGCCACACCAGCCTTGTTCCACTGTCCACTGGTAGTAACAAAATCATATATGCATATGTATGAATGGACATCTCAGCCTTGTTCCACTCTCCACTTTTAAGAATATCCTTTTTGTGTAGCCCGTTGTACTTCTTCAGTGATGTCTATGAGTTCCATGGAGCACAGTTTGAGAAACACTGTTTTAAAGAACGTTAACTATGTGATTTTGAGGTTTAAGAACATTTAACTTAAACAGTCAGGCGAAAGAGAAAGTGCACCCTTTTTGAATTCTATGGTTTTACATATCAGGACATAATAACAATCATCTGTTCTTTAGCAGGTCTAAATATTAGGTAAATAAATTTTCAGATGAACAACAACAACACATGACATATTACATAGTGTCATGATTCATTTAACAAAAATAAAGTCAAAATGGAGAAGCTGTGTGAAAAACTAAGTACACCCTTACTGCTTTCATAGGAATTAAGAAGCTAAATAACAGACAGGTGCTGCTAATCAAATGCCCTTGATTAATTGATCATCAGTAAGTGTGACTACCTATATAAAAGCTGAAGCCTTTGCAGTTTGCTGGTCTGGAGCATTCAGGTGTGTGTTACACAATGCCAAGGAGGAAAGACATCATCCATGATCTTAGAGAAGCAATTGTTGCTGCCTAACAATCTGGGAAGGGTTATAAGGCCATTTCCAAACAGTCCATTACTCTACAGTGAGAAAGATTATTCAAAAGTGGAAAACATTCAAGACAGTTGTCAGTCTTCCCAGGAGTGGATGTCCCAGCAAATTCACCTCAAGGTCAGACCGTGCAATGCTCAGAGAAATTGCAAAGATCCCAAGAGTTACAACTCAGACTCTACAGGCCTCAGCATGTTAAATGCTAAAGTTCATTACAATACAGTTAGGAAAAAGACTGAACAAGTATGGTTTGTTTGGAAGAGTTGCCAGGAGAAAGCCTCTTCTCTCTAAAAAGAACATGGTAGCATGGCTTAGCTTTGCAAAGTTGCATCTGAACAAACCTAAAGACTTCTGGAACAATGTCCTTTGGACAGATAAGACCAAATTGGAGATGTTTGGCCATAATGCACAGCTCCACATTTGGCAAAACCCAAACACAGTATATCAGCACAAACCCCTCATACCAACAGTCAAGCACGGTGGTGGAGGGGTAATGATTTTAGCTTGTTTTGCAGCCACATGACCTGGGAACCTGTCAGTCATAGAGTCGACCATGAAGTCCTCTGTATACCAAAGTATTCTAGAGTCAAATGTAAGGCCATCTGTCTGACAGTTAAAGCTTGGCTGAAATTTGGTCATGCAACAGGACAATGATCCCAAGCACACCAGCAAATCTACAACAGAATGGCTGAAAAAGAAAAGAATCAAGGTGCTGCAATAGCCCAGTCAAAGTCCAGACCTCAACCCGATTGAAATGCTGTGGAAGTACCTTAAAGGGATAGTAATACTTCGTTTTAACTTTATTTTATTTTGTAGGCATTAAAAAAAATGAAGAACGATATAAGTCTTATCTCTCAAACATTTATGGTTTAAGAGATATTCACAAGCAAAGTTTCCCCTCCCTGCCCCTTTTACCTAGTGTAAGCCATCTCTTCTCAGATGTGGAATGCAGTCCATAGACCAGACAGATAACAGCAGGGGACACTCTTCTTTCTATTAGAACAATGAAAGCCCTGCCCCCCTTGACAAGCTTTTCAGGTTTTTCCCTTATCTTAATTGAAGATTGTCCCTCTGTGCAATCTACCTGGGCACCTCCCTTCTGATCTGGCTGAGCAGTGTTACATCAGTAAAATGGGCGGGAGGGGGATACTTTGTCATTGAATTACTCTTGAACTACAACTCTGACAGAACTGAAATAACACTCTCCAAAGTCCAAATACTATGATGATTAATTAGAGCTGCTTTTATTATGAAACATTACTATCCCTTTAAGGGTGCTTTGTATAAACAAATGCCCACAAACCTCAAAGAACTGAAGCAACTTTGTAAAGAAGAGTGGGCCAAAATTCCTCCACAATGATGTGAGAGACTGATAAATTCATACAGAAAATGATTACTTCAATTTATTGCTGCTAGAGGTGGTTCTATAAGCTATTGTATCATAAGGTGTACTAAGTTTTACACACATGGTTTCTCCATTTTGGCTTTATTTTTGTTAACTCATGACACAGTGTAATATGTCATGTGTTGTTGTTCATCTGAGGTTGTATTCACCTAATTTTTAGACCTGCTAAGTAACAGATGATTGTTACTGTGTCCTAATAAGTAAAACCATAGAATTCAAAGAGGGTGTATTTTCTTTCTCACAGGACGGTATAGTGAATCCATTTTTTTTAAAGTCCTTCCTGACTCTAAAAGGTAGTCGCACATGTCACTGGATAAACATCCAACCTACACTGAAACCAGCTGCCATAAATCCCAATACTTTTCTAAGCTAAAAAGGTATATAGTATTTTCCTCTAGTCATAATGGAGGCCTTTTCCATTTTTTGCAGAGCTCTCTTACTTGTAACTGACACATAAATGAAAAGTCACCAATCAAACACTTATATAGCAAATAGTGTGTTAAAATGATAGTAATGTTTCACAAAAACAACAGCTCCAATTAACCCCTTAGTGACCAGCCACGCGTGCACGCAGCCAGCACTTTACGACGGGTTTTTTTTTTTTTCATTCTAGCGAATGACTTCCGGGACTTACCAGGTATGTCCTCTGTCACTAAGTGACAGTTTTTGCAGGACGTACCTGGTAAGTCACTTGTCGCGATGGGCTTAATCTTCTTAGTATTTGGGCCATGGAGAGTGTTATTTTAATACTGTCAGAGTTGTAGCTCAAGAGTAATTGAATAATAAAGTTTTCCCCTCCCACCCCTTTTACCTAGTGTAAACCCCACTCCTCAGATGTGGAATCCAGTCCATAGACCAGACAGCTCACATCAAGGGTCAATATTCTGCTGTGCGAACAATGAAAACCCTGCCCCCCTTAACAGGTTTTTCAGCTTTTTCCCTTATCTTAATTGAAGATTGTCCCTCTCTGCAGCCTACCTGGGCACACCCTGCTGCTCTTAGGTGAGCAGTATTACATCAGTAAAAGGGGTGGGAGGGGAATACTTTATCATTGAATTACTCTTGAACTACAACTGACAGAATTGATATAACACTCTCCAAGGCCCAAATACTATGATGATTAATTAGAGCTGCTTTAATTATGAAACATTAATATCACTTTAATGCATTATTTTATCTTAGCCTAGTAATTGAAGAAAACTGGAATGTTCAATACCACAGTGTTTCAGAGAACAAATCCATTTATCAGGTTCTTTCAGAAACACGTTTATGTAATTCATTTATATTTCACAGATACCCTTTTATAACATTTGGGAATACTACACATTTGGGATTTTATGAAATAGTAAAGGGATTTTACAATCATACAGTTTTAACATCAGAAGGAACCTACTTGTTGATGTAGTTGTTGGGGTTGTAGTTGTAGGTGTTGTTGCTATGGTGAGAAAAAGACATGTTTACAAACCAAGAAGATCCACAGCAACCATTATCTAGACATATTCATGTTTTGTGATCTAGATCAGTAGTTTTAGAATGTTATCAGTGACAGAACAGATTTTTTCAAACTAAGTCCTCTAAAAATCTACCCGTTAACCCCTTGCATTCTAGCTTGGCCTCCAGTGCATTTTAATGCTTGTTTTAATTCATGTCTAAATGATCAATTAATAATATGTCATATAGTGTTAATCAGTTAATTGTATTTAATTTTTTATGTATTTCACAGAAACTCTTTTATAACATTTGGAAACAGTACACATTTTGGATCTTACGGAACAGTTAAAGGATTTTACAGCCATACAGTTTTATCATCAGAAGGAACTTACTTGTTGATGTAGTTGTTGGGGTTGTAGTTGTTGTAGGTGTTGTCGCTGTGGTGAGAAAAATACATGTTTACAAACCAAGAAGATCCACAGCATCCATTATCTAGACCAGTTTGTGTTTTGTGATCTAGATCAGTAGTTTTAGAATGTTATCTGTGACAGAACAGATTTTATCAGACTAAATCCTCTAAAAATCTACCCGTTAACCCCTTGCATTCTAGCTTGGCCTCCAGTGCATTTTAATGCTTGTTTTAATTCATGTCTAAATGATCAATTAATAATATGTCATATAGCGTTAATCAGTTAATTGTATTTAATTTTTTATATATTTCACAGAAACTCTTTTATAACATTTGGAAACAGTACACATTTTGGATCTTACGGAACAGTTAAAGGATTTTACAGCCATACAGTTTTATCATCAGAAGGAACTTACTTGTTGATGTAGTTGTTGGGGTTGTAGTTGTTGTAGGTGTTGTCGCTGTGGTGAGAAAAATACATGTTTACAAACCAAGAAGATCCACAGCATCCATTATCTAGACCAGTTTGTGTTTTGTGATCTAGATCAGTAGTTTTAGAATGTTATCTGTGACAGAACAGATTTTATCAGACTAAATCCTCTAAAAATCTACCCGTTAACCCCTTGCATTCTAGCTTGGCCTCCAGTGCATTTTAATGCTTGTTTTAATTCATGTCTAAATTACCAATTAATAATATGTCATATAGCGTTAATCAGTTAATTGTATTTAATTTTTTATATATTTCACAGAAACTCTTTTATAACATTTGGAAACAGTACACATTTTGGATCTTACGGAACAGTTAAAGGATTTTACAGCCATACAGTTTTATCATCAGAAGGAACTTACTTGTTGATGTAGTTGTTGGGGTTGTAGTTGTTGTAGGTGTTGTCGCTGTGGTGAGAAAAATACATGTTTACAAACCAAGAAGATCCACAGCAACCATTATCTAGACCAGTTTGTGTTTTGTGATCTAGATCAGTAGTTTTAGAATGTTATCTGTGACAGAACAGATTTTATCAGACTAAATCCTCTAAAAATCTACCCGTTAACCCCTTGCATTCTAGCTTGGCCTCCAGTGCATTTTAATGCTTGTTTTAATTCATGTCTAAATGATCAATTTATAATATTTCATATAGTGTTAATCAGTTAATTGTATTTAATTTTTTATATATTTCACAGAAACTCTTTTATAACATTTGGAAACAGTTCACATTTTGGATCTTACGAAACAGTTAAAGGATTTTACAGCCATACAGTTTTATCATCAGAAGGAACTTACTTGTTGATGTAGTTGTTGGGGTTGTAGTTGTTGTAGGTGTTGTCGCTGTGGTGAGAAAAATACATGTTTACAAACCAAGAAGACACACAGCAACCATTTTCTAGACCAGTTTGTGTTTTGTGATCTAGTTAAGTTGTTTTCAAATGTTGTCTTGTCACAGAACCTTTTTGTTTTAAATTAAATCCCCTGACAATCAACATCATAATCCCTTGTATGTTAGCTTGGTCTCCAGTGCATTCTCATACTAATTGGTTGTTTTAATGTATGCCTAAATGATCTATTCAAAATATAACATATAACGTTAATCAGGTCATTGTATTAAATTAATTTTACCGTATGAATTGCTACATTCTTCACTTCATCCACTGCTAGTTAAAGAACCAAATATGGTGACACAAGCCTTGTTCCACTGTCTACTGGTAGCCACAAGACAATATACTCATATGCACTAATGGTCAATTCAGCCTTGTTCCGCTCTCCACCATTAATTACATATTTTTTGTGTAGCTCTTTGTACTTCTTGTTACGCTTCTCAAGCAAGACAAGGAGTCAGACGGTATAGTTAAAATCACCTTTATTAGGAGACTAGGCCCAAGCCAACTGGTAGTCTCGGAGTAATAGATGGAATGCACACATAACCTACAGACTCTCGAATATAGCAACAAGGGAGACTACTGACTCACGCCTGCAGTCAGTAAGGAAGAGCTAGTCTCCAATAAGGATGGCAACAATGGAGACTACTGACTCACTCCTGCAGTCAGTAAGAAAGAGCTTGTCTCTAATAATGATGGCAACAATGGAGACTAGTCACAAAACAATATATGCATATGTACTAATGGTCACCTCAGCCTTGTTCCACTCTCCACTATTAATTACATCTTTCCTATATAACGCTTTGTACTTCAGTGATGTCTACGAGTTCCATGGAATACAGATTCAGAAATAGTGTTTTAAACAACGTTTACTATTTGATTTTCAAGTTTAAGAACATTTAACTTATCTATTGAATCCTTTTTTTATTAAGTTTCAAGTGTGTGAAAAAAGACTTCTTGGCTCCAAAAGGCAGTCAGACATGTCACTAAATAAACATCCAAACTGCACTGAAACCATCTGCCATAATTCTCAATACTTTTATAAGCTAAAAATTGAGAATGTTTAAAAACACCTACAGTAACAACAAACACTATCTACTGAGGCAAATCATTTGACAACCTTATGTTTACTGTAAAAAACCAACACCTTTTTTAGTCAAAAACAACTTTCCTCTAGTTGTAATGGATGCTCCTTCCATTTTTCTTAGCTGTATAACTTAATAATTCCCCAGAGAGTTCTTTGCATTGGCTTCAAACATACATTTAAATTGTAAAATAGTAATCATATCACTCGCACCCCAGTTTCCCTGTTTAATTCATTCTGTATGAGGCCCCACATATTTGTTATCATATGAAAATTTCTTTCATTAATCAAAATGTTTGTTTTAACAAGTATACATCCCAGAATCTGTTGCAGGTGTTGTGGTTGTAGTACAAGGCACATAAATGAAAAAATCACTAATCATTTATATTTCACAGAGACTCTTTTATAACATTTGGAAACACTATACATTTTGGATCTTATGAAACAGAAAAGGGATTTTACAGTCATACTCTTTAATCATCAGAAGGAACTGTGGTAAGAAAAAGGCATATTTACAAACCAAGAAGATCCACAGCAACCATTACCTAGACAAGTTTGTGTTTTTTGATATAGGTAAGTTGTTTTCAAATGTTATCTTGTTACAGAACCCTTTTGTTTTAAATTAAATCCCGTAACAATCAAAGCCATAATCACTTGCATGCTAGCTTTGTCTCTAATGCATTTTCATACTAATTGGTTATTTTATTGTATGACTAAATTATCTATTTGAAATATATCATATTGCATTAATCAGTTCAATGTATCTAATTTTTTAGAGGAGGGATAAGAGAGATAAGAAGGGAGTAAGGAGGTTGTCCCCCAAATACTCCAAAATTCAATGTGACTGACAGGCAAGACACAGGCAACCTATTTGCTTGATGATCTTGCTGTTATTGTCCCTGTGCTGGGTGGGGAAGTTTGGGGAAAGACATTGTTGATTTTCTTTTTGAGTTATAATTGTTTTTGGACAGACTGTGATAAGACAACAGGGTGGATAACTTAAAAAAATAAAATAAATAACATAAAAAATTAAAAAAAAAATAATAAAAAATGAAATATCTTAGGTGACAGTGACAGGCAGCTGACTAGGCTTAGGCAAGGCATCATACAGCTCCATCAGTTGTGTTGTGCACTGTACAGTAAAAAAAAACCTAGTGTAGTTGCAGAATGTCCAGCAAACGGGGGAAGGGGGAGGGGTGGAGTAGTGTAGGGACGTGAGATTAAAGTAGTAGTCCAAAAACCTACTGCAGCAATGGTTTTTGCAGCATGTGCAATCAATGATGATGATCGCTTTACTCCAAGGGAGGACGCATTTTGTCAAGGTCCCAGCAAAACTAGGTCCAGCACCACCAGTGCCAGTAGAAATATAGAACCATATAAGAAGAACACTGAAGATGACAACAAGTCACATTCAAGTGTTGATGATGCTGGCAACAGCATAATAGAGGAAGGTGTAGCAGCTGAACTGCCTGCTGCATCAGACAGTGAGACACCAAAACACCTATCCTTAAAGTAGCAGTGAATTTTGTTATAGTAAAAGTAAAAATAAATTGTTTGAGACCTCCAAAAGGTTAGAGGAATATAATGGTAGTAGTGGGCAAGAACTGTCAGGTGATGCTGATGCTGCTGAAGATGACCTAATGATGACTGATGATGATGCAGATCTAGAATATATCCCTCAAGCATCCTTCTCTTGTTCAGATACAGATGAAGTTGAGAGTGAGGATGATGACAGGGCTATAAGGTTAGCAGAAAGTCAAAGGCTGTATCTTTCGCCACTTTTAAGGAGCACTGTGCCTGTCAATAAAGTGTTTGAGAAAGCCATTGGTAAGTCTGATCCTGGACAAGTACAGATGTCAAAAAGCACACAGTCACCCTATCAGTCATCCTCAACATCATTGCCTCTTCAAAGTCCAAGTCCCACTCAGCCACGCACACCTGTTTTGAGTACCCAGCAACACAGGTTGTGTTAGATATGACAAGTACCTCTGGTGCTGCTGCTATAAGTGCTGTATCTTTGACACCTAGTAGTAGTGGCAGTAGAATTAAATCAACATCCAGCTCCAGTAGTTGTAGTAGTAGCAATGGTTGTTGCAGCATGTGCAATCGATGATAATCCCTCTACTCCAAGGGAGGATGCAGTTTGTCAAGGTCCCAGTAGAAATAAAGAACCATATAAGAAGAACACTGGAGACGACAACAAGTCACATTCAAGTGCTGATTATGCTGTCAACAACATAATAGAGGAAGGTGTAGCAGCTGAAGCACCTGCTGCATCAGACAGTGAGACACACAAGCACCAAAACACCCATCTTCAAAGTAGTAGGGAACTTTGTTACACTAAACGTAAAAAGAAATTGTTTGAGACCTCCAAAAGCTTAGAGGAATATGAAGGTAGTAGTGGGCAAGAACTGTCAGGTGATGCTGATGCTGCTGAGGATGACCTAGTGATGACTGATGATGATGCAGATCTAGAATATATCCCTCAAGCAGTAGAATTACATCAAACTCTAGCTCCAGTAATAGTAGTAGCAGAAATTACACATGACAGACAAAGCCAGGACAAATATACTAACAGCAGCACAGATGAGGAGGTGGAGGACAGATGGGACTACTGCTATGACCGATAAGTAATGTGTGTCAATAATATGAGAAGGAGGATAGAGTATGACAATGGTAGAAATGCATACACAAATCACATCATGCCAGTCCTCCACCACCACCACTACAATACATATCGGCCAAATTGTAGGTTGGACTTCATTTTTTTATTACTTGATATCATCCTGAATATGTGCCAGTGTCACTTAAAGGGATAGTAATACTTAGTTTTATCGTTACTTTATTTTGTAGGCATTAAAAAAACATGAAGAGCGATATAAGTCTTATTCTCAAACCTTTATGGTTTGAGAGATATTCACAAGCAAAGTTTCCCCCTCCCGCCCCTTTTACCTAGTGTAAACCACCTCTTCTCAGGTGTGGAATGCAGTCCATAGACCAGACAGATAACAGCAGGGGAAATCTTCTTCCTGTGAGAACAATGAAAGCCCTGCCCCCCTTGACAAGTTTTTCAGGTTTTTCCCTTATCTTAATTGAAGATTGTCCCTCTCTGCAGTCTACCTGGGCACCTCCCTTCTGCTTTGGCTGAACAGTGTTACATCAGTAAAAGGGGCGGGTAGGGGATACTTTGTCATTGAATTACTCTTGAACTACAACTCTGACAGAATTGAAATAACACTCTCCAAAGTCCAAATACTATGATGATTAATTAGAGCTGCTTTTATTATGAAACATTACTATCCTTTTAAGCAAGAAAGTGTTGTGGGCAAATGACAAATGCATTCTGGGTGCTAACACATTTTTCAAGCCATATGTTGCTGTAGGACTCACAACTTTGACTTTCAGCCACTTATTTCTAAACTTCAGCCCTCAGAAGAAGTAATATTACAGTGGGAAATGTAGTACCTATAGGAAATATAGGCGACAAATGTGTTAACATAGCTGGAAAATTTGTCAAAATAGGCGAAAAGGAAGAAATTTTTGCATGGGGGAAAGGCAACATTTTTTGCGGGAAAAGCGAAAAATCAGCATGTTTTTGCAAATTTTTTTGCGGGAAATTTTTCACACTTTTCACCCACTCCTACACCTCAGCCTTGTTCCACTCTCCACCTTTAATTACATCTTTTCTGTGTAGCCCTTTATACTTCATCAGTGATGTCTATGGGTTCCATGGAACACAGTTTGAGAAATACTGTTTTAAAGAATGTTAACATTGTGATTTTGAGGTTTAAAGGCATAGTAATACTTAAAATGTAAAAAATATATGTTGTAGGGCTTATCCCCCTGAGTAAAACAAGGGTACTCCCACTGCTAAGAGATATTTTATTAAAAAATTATAACAGCTCAAACTTGAATTTTTTAGGTTGAACATCACATTGCCCTAAAAATGTACAGTGGCTCTGTTGCTACACCATCTTATGGAGATTTATGGTCTACAGACTAGAGCAGTCCATAGGATGGTGTAGCAACAGCTTCACTGTAAATTTTCAGGCCACTGTGATATTGCACCTAAAAAATTCAAGTTTGAACTGTTATAATTTTTTACTAAAATATCTCTCAGCAGTGGGAGTACCTTTGTTTTACTCAGGGGGATAAACTCTACAACATGTATTTTTTTACATTTTAAGTATTACAATCCCTTTAAGAACATTTAAGTTATATATATATTAAATCCAGTTTTAATTAAGTTTGAACTGGGTAAAAAAATTAATTCCTAACTCCAAAAGGTAGTTTGACATCTCAGCCTGCACTGAAACCAGCTGCCATAATTCTCAATACTTTTCTAAGTTAGAAATGTATCCAGTATTTCAAAAAAGTTCCAACAAACACAGTCTACCGAGGCAAAGAATTTGACAACCTCATGTTCACTGTAAAAAAAAAAAAACCTGCATCCGTTTTAGTCAAAAATTACTTTGCTCTAGTTGTAATGAAGGCTCCTTCCATTTTTTTGTGAGCTGTCTTACTAAATAGTTCCACAGAGAATTCTTTGCATTGACTTCAAACATATCTGTAAGTGGTAAAATGATAATCATATCACCCTTTCCCTGTTTCTCTGTTTAACCCCTTAGCGACCCTTGACGTACCAGGACCGTCAAGGGTAAATGTGACCGAACGACCCTTGACGGTCCTGGTACGTCAAGGGTTAAACTCTTCCATCGCGGCCGCACGGAGCGATGGAAGAGTTCAAGCCGCTTGTTACTAAGTGTCCCGGTATCGGGACACTTAGTAACAAGCGGCTGAAACATTGTTGCAACATGCGATTCGCTTCAGAAGCGAATCACGTTGCAAAACCTGAAAGACAGGGACAGTATTTGTAAATACTGTCCCTGTCAGATCTCTCTGCCTCCCTCCACCTTGCATACTGCTAAGGTGGAGAGAGACAGAGGGAGATGGTGTTCCAGTGTGCCTGTAAAAAAAAAAATAAAAAAAAATGTTTAAATAAAGAAAATTAACCCTTTGATCACTGTTCTACAGTGATCAATAAGTGCCCCCCCATCTGATCACTCTTGGAGTGATCAATTTGCTGCAGATCAGTGTTTTCTGATCTGTGGGACACCCCCCATCCCCCTTGAATTTTTTTAGATTTTTTAAAAAATTTTTAAATTTTTTTAAAATTTTTTTTAATTTTTTTTTATTTTTTTTATAATAAATATAGTTTAGGTATTTTGGTAGGTAGTTGGGTAGGTTTAGTGTAGACGTGTGTTAGGGAAAGTTTTAGGGATAGATTTAGGTTTAGGGGAGAAAAAAAAAAACAAAAAAACAACCCCCCCCCCCAAAAAAAAAAAATATATATAATAAGCGCAGTTTAGATAGGTAGTTCACTTGGGTTAGGTAGGTTCAGGATATACGTAGGTTAGGGTAAGTTTTAGGGTTAGATTTAGGTTTAGGGATAGCGTAAGAAAAAAAAAAGCTTTTTTAGTGGGCAAAATGCAGCGCAGGTACAGCGTTGAAGAGGCGTATGCCTTTTTGGCGTCTGACTCTGAGGCAACAGACACTGCGTCAGATTTTGACATAGCGCAGTTTTCAGAAAGTGAGAGCAGCTCTAGTGATGACGCTGGGCCTTCTGTCAAGAAAAGACGCACTGCCCCAAAAGCTGCTCTGGCAACTGCCCCAGCACCTGCCAAAAGAACTGCCCAAAGACCTACCAAAATACCTACCCAAAAAAATGCCCCAAGTGCTGCCCCAAGAGCTGCCCTGGCAACTGCCCCAGCCCCTGCCAAAAGATCTGCCCAAAAACCTACCAAAGAAATGCCCCAAGTGCTGTCCCAAGAGCTGCCCTGGCAACTGCCCAAAGACCTGCCAAAAGACCTGCCCAAAGAAATGCCCCAACACCTACCACTCCGGATCCTAATGAATGGGTATCAATTTATGCCCACAAATCTCAGAATTCACAGGCAACCCAGGGATTCAAATTGATGTGGAAGGATTTACCCATGATCATTTTTTTGATTTGTTTTTGGGGGAAGACATTTTAGGTGAAATTGTTTCCCAAACCAATTTGTATGGAGCCCAGTATACTGCCGCCAACCCTAAGTGTGAAAAACGCTGTTTTTTTTTTTTTTTTTTACTTACGTCATGGTTTACGAGGGGTTGGTGGTAAAATGGCAGTATATAAAATTGGAAAACACACCTAAAACGAGAGCCTGGGGTGTCTACTTTCCAAAAATATACACTTTTGGGGGGAAATCTTAAAAAAAGAGCACTGTTACACAGCCCCAAATGAGACATGGCACCAGTAACGCAAGCTGTGAAGATTCAAAGTGTGAACCTGGAAACGCGCATGTTCCAATTTGGCCCCCGTAGCTCCCCCAAACCATGAGAAAGCTATGCATATGGGGTATTGCCGTACTCAGAAGAAGGAGCTGAACACTATTCAATTCAGTTTATAAAATCTTCACCTATTCTGTGTTTGAAATTCACATCAACATTGAAGGCAAAGTGTGAAAAACGCTGTTTTTTTACTTACGTCAAGTTTATGAGAAAGTGGTGGTAAAATGGCAGTGTAAAAAATTTGAAAACACACCTAAAATGAAAGCTGGGGGTGTCTACATTCCAAAAATATACACTTTTGGGGGGAAATTCTAAAGTGCAGCACTGGAACATAGCCCAAAATGAGTAATGGCATCAGTTAACCAAGATGTGAAAATTCAATATTTGTTCAAAATTGGGCCCCGTAGCTCCCCCAAACCTTGAGAAACCTATGCATATGGGGTATTGCCGTACTCAGAAGAAGGAGCTGAACACTAAACAATGCATTTTTAAAAATCTTCACCTATCATGTGCTTGAAATTCACATCAACATTGAAGTGCAAGTGTGAAAAACGCTGTTTTTTTAACTTCCGTCAATATTTACGAGCGATTGGTGGTAAAATGGCTGCGTAAAAAAATTGAAAACATACATAAAATGAAAGCCTGGGGTGTCTACTTTCCAAAAATATATACTTTTGGGGGGAAATCTTAGAGTGGAGCACTGTTACACAGCCCCAAATGAGACATGGCACCAGTGATGCAAGCTGTGAAAATTCAAAGTGTGAAACTGGAAACCCGCATGTTCCAATTTGGGCCCTGTAGCTCTCCCAAACCTTGAGAAACCTATGCATATGGGGTATTGCCGTACTCAGAAGAAGGAGCTGAACACTAAACAATGCATTTTTAAAAATCTTCACCTATCATGTGCTTGAAATTCACATCAACATTGAAGTGCAAGTGTGAAAAACGCTGTTTTTTTAACTTCCGTCAAGATTTACGAGCGATTGGTGTTAAAATGGCTGCGTAAAAAAATTGAAAACATACATAAAATGAAAGCCTGGGGTGTCTACTTTCCAAAAATATATACTTTTGGGGGGAAATCTTAGAGTGGATCACTGTTACACAGCCCCAAATGAGACATGGCGCCAGTGATGCAAGCTGTGAAAATTCAAAGTGTGAAACTGGATTCGCGCATGTTCCAATTTGGGCCCCGTAGCTCTCCCAAACCTTGAGAAACCTATGCATATGGGGTATTGCCGTACTCAGAAGAAGGAGCTGAACACTAAACAATGCATTTTTAAAAATCTTCACCTATCATGTGCTTGATATCAACAGTAGTATTGAAATGTAAGTGTGAAAACTGCAAAAAAACAAAATATTACCACAATTTTGAAATTTTTTTCTGGAAAAATAGCTGCATGAAAAACTCCAAAATTCTCCTGATTATTTACCTTATGTTGTGTAGTTTTCAGAAACATATACCTTTGTGGGACATTTTTGGTTCTGGCACCGTCAGCTAAGCTATGATGCTCACATGCCAATTGTTGAGAAATTACAAGTTGGAAATAATGGCATCCATCTTGTAATATTTACCTTGTAAATGTGAGAAAGTGATTGAAATACTAGGCATATGGGGTATTCTTATATTCAGGAGAAGCAAATGAATATATTTAGGGGTATTTTTTTGTCATAAACTAATTGTATGCAAATCCTGACACGAAAATATAAGCAAAATGTTGTTTTTTTTCAATTTTTTTCCTCTTTTTTTCTATTTTAATCAAATTAAACAATGAGGTATTCATATAATTGTGGTATCAAAAGAAAGCCCTACTTGTGCTTAAAAAACAGTATATAATTTATGTGGGTGCACAAAAGGAATTAAAGAGAAAATATGGTTGAACAAAGACATAGTCAAAAAAGTCAAAATTGCTCCGGTCCTTAAGTCAAATCAAACTCAGATTTTCCCGGTCCTTAAGGGGTTAATTATTTCTGTATGAGGCCCACATGTTTGTTATAATATGAACATTTCTTCCATAATTCAAAACCTTAATTATAACAAGTAGATACAACCAGAAGCTGTTGTAGGTGTTGTGGTTTTAGTACCCGGCACATAAATGAAAAATCACTAATCAAACGCTTACATAGCAAACAGTGAGTTAATGCAATATTGCATTTTAGCATTGTAATTGAAGAAGACTGTAATGTTTAGTGGCACAGTGTTTCAGAGAACAAATCCCTTTATCAGGTTCTTTCAGAGACAAGTAGGAAACTTGTATGATAAAGAACAAGACATTACAAAATGTTGTGGGCCTTACTTGGTTTCCTGCCCTTCCGTCTGTAGTAATTAATTAGTGTATATATGTATAATAAAACACACTGTCTGCTGCTATTTTGAATAACTGAGATGTACGTCTTTGTTATATTTTGCATTGTGTTTATTTCATCAACAGTGGAGCTAAAGTATAGCATGAAGTCACTCCTTTCTGGCATATTTTATAAAAGAGACCATAATGCACTAATGGTCACTTCAACCTTGTTCCACTGTTTACTAGTAGTCAAAACAATATATGCATATGAACTAATGGTCACTTCAGCCTTGTTCCACTGTCTACTGGTAATCACAAAACAATATATGCATATGCCCTAATGGTCACTTCAGCCTTGTTCCACTGTCTACTGGTAATCACAAAACAATATATGCATATGCACTAATGGTCACTTCAGCCTTGTTCCACTGTCTACTGGTAATCACAAAACAATATATGCATATGCACTAATGGTCACTTCAGCCTTGTTCCACTGTCTACTGGTAATCACAAAACAATATATGCATATGCACTAATGGTCACTTCAGCCTTGTTTCACTGTTTACTGGTAGTCACAAAACAATATATGCATATGCACTAATGGTCACTTCAGCCTTGTTCCACTGTCTACTGGTAATCACAAAACAATATATGCATATGCACTAATGATCACTTCAGCCTTGTTCCACTGTCTACTGGTAATCACAAAACAATATATGCATATGCACTAATGGTCACTTCAGCCTTGTTCCACTCTCCGCCATCAATTACATATTTTCTGTGTGACTCTCTGTACTTCTTTAGTTATGCATATGGGTTCCATGGAACACAGTTTGAGAAGCACTGTTTTAAAGAACTCTATGTGACTTTGAGGTTTAAGAATAGTTATCTTATATATTCAATCCAGTTTTAATTGTTTCAAGTGGGTAAAAAATTCCTTCCTGACTCAAAAAGGCAGCCAGACATCTCACTGGATAAACAGTCAACCTAATATGAAACCAGCTGCCATTATTCTCCATACTTTTCTGAGCAAGGACGTTATCTAATGAATTGAAATGCATCTACAAACATAATCTACTGAGAAAAAGAATTCAACTTATTTAAAAAACTTACATTTATTTTAGTCAAAGTCTCCTTTCTACTAGTCTTTATGGACTCTCCTTTTTTTGCTCAGGTTTCTTACTAAATATTTCCCCAGAGTGTTCTTTGCATTGGCTTCAAACTTATCTTTAAATGGCAAAATGGTAATCATATCCCCTCACCCCAAGTTTGCCTATTTAATTCTTTCTGTATATTGTTCCATACGTTCATTATCATATGGATGTTTCGTCCATAATTCAAACGTTTACTTGTAACATGTAAATACAAACAGAAGTTGTTGTAGGTGCTGTGGTTGTAGTGCCTCAAACATAAATGAAAAATCAGAAATCAACCACTTATATAGCAAACTTGGGGAACCTCCATTAGAGAAAGATTTAGGAGTACTGATAGACAGTAGACTTCACAGCAGTGTGCAGAGTCACTTAGCTGCTGTAAGGGCAAATAAGGTAGTAGCCTGCATAAAAAGAGGTGTAGAAGCAAGGGATGGTAATATTATCCTACCTCTGTATAAATCCTTTTTTAGGCCTCATCTAAAATATGGAGTACAATTTTGGGTGCCAGTTTTTAAAAAAATACATTGTTGAACTGGAAAAGGTGCAGAGACATGCAACAAAACTGATAAAGGGATTGGAGGATCTGAGTTATAAAGAGAGACTAGCCAAACTGTGGTTGTTTTACATTGGAGAAGAGACGTCTAAGGGGTGATATGATTACCATTTAGAAATATATTGAAGGTCAATACAACGAACTTTCCAATGAATTATTTACACAAAGAGCTGAGCTAAAAACAAGAAGTCATCCATTAAGACTAGAGGAAATGTGATTTTGACTAAAACAAAGGCAGGGATTCTTTACAATAAGGGGGTAAAGCTATAGAATTCTTTGCCTAGGGATGTTGTACTTGCAGATAATGCAACTAGTTTAAAAAAAAAGCAATGGATGCTTATCTAGCACAGAGCAATACTGACAATTATAACAGATGGCTTCATGCAACTGTTATGTTGATCCAGGGAACTATCCACCATTTGGAGTCAGGAAGGAATTTTTTTATCCACTTGGGGCTAAATTGGAAATTGCTTCAGAGGGCTTTTTTTGCCTTCCTCTGGATCAAAAGGGTTGTTTCTGGCATGGGCATGTCTTTTTTCAGCCCCATCAACTATGTTACAGCTATTTACTATGTAAATAGTCTGTTAATGCAATAGTGTATATTAGTCTAGTAACTGAAGAAGATTGAAATGTTTCACAAGTTTCAGAGAAGGAATCCTTTCATATGTTTTTTTTCAGAGACAAGCACAAAGCTTGTATGATAAAGGAAAAGACATTCCAAAAATTGTGGGGGCCTTACTGGGTTTCCTGCCATTCTGTCTGTTGCTTTTATGAATATAATAGATTTAGGTATTTGTTATATTTGCATTGTGCTCCAGTCTGGCACATTTTGTAGAACAGATAAGAAAGCAATGTTTATGCCAGTTTTTGCTTATGTAATTAATTGACATTTCACAAAGACTTTTTTATGACATTTGGAAACTCTACACAGTCTGGATCTTATGAAACAGTAAAGCGATTTTACAGTCATACTTTTTTATTATCAGAAGGAACTTATTTGTTGGTGTAGTTACTGGAGGCTCTGAACTCATTAGTTCAACAGAGGTACAGAATCTCGGAGTGATGCTTGATTCTGCACTGTCACTTAAACAGCAGATCTCTTCCGCAATAAAATCTGCCTTCTTTCATCTGAGAAACATAGCCAGGATACAACACTTAATTCCACCAGATGATATGCCATCATTAGTCCATGCATTTGTGTCTTCTCGTCTAGATTACTGTAATGCACTTTACTTGGGCCTCCCAGAAAAAGAACTCCATTGCATATAGACAGTACAAATTGGAACAGCCAGACTATTGACCAATCAAACTCACTCATGTCACATAACACCTGTTCTCCACTCCCTACATTGGTTTCCAATTAAATGGCACACATATTTTAAAATTGGCCTGCTGACCTTCAAAGCCTTAAATAATCAAGGCCCACAGTACCTGAAATAGCTCCTGACACCCTATATACAATTCCACTCACTGCGGTCAGCCAACAGATCCCTCCTGTCAGTGCCCAGAATAAAGACAACCTTAAGTTTCTGGGCATTCAGCCATGCTGCCCTGACATTCTGGAACTCTTTACCATCCTTAATCAAAGAGGCACCATCATTACAGACTTTTAATAAAAAGCTAAAGACCTCATTCAGTCAACTCATCTGACCACAATGAACTCTTACATTTTATGTCTGTTCATAGATAAAAAAAAAATCACAAATTATAATAATAATAATAATTATTATTATTATTATTATTATTATACACATGAAAACCATATAGCTCCTTAGAGTGGTCCCACTGCATGTGAGAGGGTTGCAGCAGACTTGCTGGAAAGCTAAGTTCTAGGTTGAAATGATGCAGGCACGTTCCTAGTTGAGCATCTCTGACTCCTAGTTTACACATGCAAATTATCCTTGTGATTAGTCACCCCAAGGGTAATAGGGGGATCCAGCATTGGACCCATTGTTCACAATGCTTAGAGAAATCAGCTCCACCTCACTGTTGAGCCCCAATAAGGCTGAAACATACATCTAGGGTTGGCTGCTTCTGGTCTTCAGAGAGGAATTGCCTGGCATTTTGTGGCTGGACTGCTGGTTTGGCAGGACCAGTGTGATGTGCTTTGGGATATTTCCTCTCTGTGATAGGCACTAGTGGGCCAAAAGAGACTGCACCTTGGGTAGGACATCACTCCTAAAGGGCCTGCAAATTTGTATTACAGGCTTTTTCCTAGTTCCTCATTCCTAGCTCCACATCTCTGACTCTTAGGCTGAAATTATGTCATCATTGACTGTTGGAAAACAAAACATATTTGTATATTAAAAATTTGGGGAGGAATATTGTTCTTTCTATGTACACCTATTCATATTCTTTAAATTCTGTACAGTCTCCCACACTTATAATCCATGTCATCTCTGAACTTTTGGAAGACTCACATGTATCTATATATGGATTATGTAAATATCCAGTGATGTGCATCAAACCATGTTAACTGCTACCTTGATTACTCTCAGAGAGTTTTACTTACACCCAACAATCATGAGCTCATATAAGCAGCTCAATGAGGATCAGAAAATAAAGATAACTGACTGTTACAAAGCAGGGACACCTACAAGTACATATCTAAATGCTTCTTGCAATCAGGGACTTATGGAGAGTTGTTGAAGTCAATACAAGAATTGGAAGATCCAAAAAAATCTCTGATGTAAGGAATGCAAAGCAAAACCCCTACGTGACTGCAAAAGACCCTCAGGGAAGTCTGTGCAGTGTTACTTGAACAAACATGATCTGCATGGAAGTTATCAGAGGGAAACCTTACCTGTGATCTCATTACAAAAGTCAACAGCTGAAGTATGCAATACAACACTTAGATAGGCCAGAAGCATTTTAGACTAAAGTGCTGTGGTCTGGTGAAGTTTAAAACTGAACTCAAAATCAACCATGAGTTACTTCAAGAGACGAGAGCTTAAGGTTTTGGAATAGCATCCACAGTTCTCAGACTTCAATATTATTAAAAATCTATGGGTGGATCTCAAGCATGCAATACATGCAAGATGACCTAAGCATATGTCTAAACTAGAAGCATTTCTAAACAAGAAGCATTCTGCAAGGGAGAGTGGGAAAAAAATTCCTAAAGCAAGAATAGAAAGACTGTTAGTAGCTACAAGAATTGTTTAGAGTCTGATTTCTGTTACTATGTACTGACTGATAGGGTGCCCATACTTTTGCACATGCCAGCAAATCAATAGTAAATGTACATTCAAATTTGCAGAAATATGTCAAGTTTACGTTTGTCTGCTGAAGAGGTTGTGTGAGAAAATCAATAAAACATGTAATTTGTCCAGGGTGCCCACATTTTTGCATACAACTATATAGAAATATTTGTGTATCTGACTCTTGACCGGTTAAGATGATGAATTTGTTCCCCTGGTGTTGGTCTATTAGTTAAATTGTCCACGTAACAGACCTGTTGGAAGTACGAGTAAGGGCAGGTTTCCAGAAAGGTTTACACTATCCTATATAATAATTCGCTAAATCATGTGTAATGCCGCGACATGCGCAGTACATACTGCTGTGCGTGCCGCGGCTGATACAGAGCTGGGAGTTCCGGAGGAGCGTCCAGCTCTGTATCAGCCATGGCGCGGGCAGTCTCTACTGCATGTGACTGCCCCGCGACCGGGTGGCAGTGGCACTGTGGCCCGTGTAACCGGCTGTTCAACTAGTTATATATATTTAACTATCTCACACTATAACTAGATTTATACTATTTTAGCCACTTTTATTGGTTATTTAGATGATTGCAGATCTCTTGTTTTGCAGTTATCACCATTCTGGGTCTTATGCATTACCCCCAAACTGATACAATTCTAGGGCAAACCAACTGCACTTTGCAAATGAAAATGCACATTGATTAAAATGGGGGTTTTATGCCCATAAACACTAGATAGGTTTCTAACGCATTGCTTTGCTCTGCTTTGAAGACCTCACTAGCATTCAAGGGGTTAAAATCTCTATTTCAATCCATGGGAATGATTATATCTTCCCTATGGTGCAGCTGAATTACCGCAGAATTGCTACAGTTTGCATTCACATACAAGGCCCCATATGTTTGTAGGACTTGTGCACAACAAAAATCAAGCTCAGGAGACAAATCAAGCTTAGGAGGCCTTGATCCATCAGATTCTTCTTCTACCTCTTGTAGATTTTGACAGGAATTAAAATCAGCAGCAGCAGCAGATTTTGTGGAAACCTGATCAATTCTCTCTTCTGCCTGGTGGCTACCGGGAAATGGTAAACTATCTCCCTCAATAACATTTTCTGGAGTAGATATGCTCTCAGTGGCAGTGACAGTGGTGGCAGGAAAAATGTTATCCATATACAGCAATAATTTCCATTTGGGCTGCTTACACGAATGTTTTGTATAAAAATCCTATGTTGATACTGCCCACAGTGTCCGACTAGTAGTGTTACACATGCTAGGTGTCGCCAGGTTTATAGAACTGGCTATAGTGGAGGTGGTGACTAAACTGGCAGTGGCACTAGTCATTGTGCAGGTGGTTCTGGGGGGATAATCACGAAACAGCTGATGAGACACAGTTCATGACTGCTTCATGGTCTCAGAGGAGGACCTGGACCTCTCTACCCTGTTAGAAGAGGTAGAACAACCTGCAGTTCCCTTCTTATTTTTATTTTTTGGTTTGGAGTGCTGCTGCTGAGTCTGACTAGTACTACTGAAAGTACTCTTCTTTGCCCGCCTGCTGCTGCTAGCTCTGCTTGAAAGCGACATCACTGTGGTGGTGTTGGTGGTTACTGGGTCACTGCAGCTGGTACCAGGATGAGGATAGGTAGATAGTTAACTATAATTGTTTTAAAATGTAAAAACCTGGCCAAAAGACAACTGTGAGACTGACTGTGTCACATTGAAAATTATTGAAACATATTCCTAATACTCATTTTAATATTTAACACAGGAACAAAGGTGACTTTTCCTTGCGGACACAATAAGGTACTAGGCCTGCCTACAGAACTGTGAGACTGGCTGATGTGTCACACTGAAAATTATTCAAAGAAATTCCTAATATTAATTTTAATATTTAACACAGGAACAAAAGTGACTTTCCCTTGCAGATGCAGTAAGGTACTAGGCCTGCCTACAGAACTGTGAGACTGGCTGATGTGTCACTCTGAAAATTATTCAAACAAATCCGTAATATTTTTAATATTTTGCACAGGAACAAAGATGACTCTCCCTTGCAGTGGCAATGAGGCACTAATGCTGGCTGCCTGCCTATGCCTAAGGCTACCTGCCTGCCTACATAACAACTGGACACTCTAATATCTCCTGCTTCTTCTCTCTCTGAGCTCCATCAAAGCACTAAGAGTAAATGCAGGATGCCTGGAAACCCCCATCATGAAACGAAGAAGCTAATTGGAATAGAGACAAAATGGGAAAGTAGCACATGAAATGGAGAAGCTAATTGGACTAGAGATATGGAGGGAAAGTAATCGTGTGCACGGGTAGTAGTCGCCAAATTTCCAAAATTTTCAACAACCAGGGCTGCTCATATTTGTATTTTTTTTTGGCGATGACCCTTGCCTTTAGGATGGCCTGAATGTCACCGAATGACCCCTTTTTCATTGAATTCCGAATGTTGACAAACCCATTCGCACAAGCCTAATGTTTATTATCATGTGAAACTTTATTCTATAATTCAACTATTTACTTACAACAAGTAGATACTTACTAGGAGTTGTAGTTGTAGTTGTAGGTTCTGGGGTTGTTGTAACTGGAACATAAAAGAAAAATCACTAATCAAGCACTGATATAACAAATAGTGAGTTAGTGTAATATTGTATCTTAGCTTAAAGATATGGAAGAAGACTTAAATGTTTAATGGCACAATCTCTGGAAGAGCTAATCCCTTCATCAGGTGCTTTCAGGGACAATACAGGGGACTAGTAGAGTAAACACCTTTATTGGCTAATGGAATAGCTTTAGAGTGAAGGTTCTCAGGATCATTTAGGCCTATTTATCAGGCATGTTACAAAATGAGAGTTGAGTACCTCATGCACACACATTCACACACACACACACACATATATATGTTTGATGTTCTGGGGTGTTTGTTATTCTTGAAAAAGGCCACAATCATTGGCTGAAACTTTGAATCAATAAAACACTTTTCTTCACTACAAATGATTCATGAGAGTGCTATCTAACCTGGTATAAACTGTAGGTGTTCTGCTTTATTTGGACACGTATTGGGTCTTTACACTAGGTTACGGTGAGTGCATCCGTCAGTCTTGTTATATATATATATATATATATATATATATATATATATATATATATCCAATGTCCAATGATTTGCACTCACTCTGTGAATCAATAATGTCTGGGTGCCATCCTCTGGATTAATTATAATATACTTCTAAGAAATGAGAAAACACTCACAGGTATTTTTCCAGGTGAAATAAAAGTGCTGGTTTCTTCATCAACGTTTCGGCCCCACTTTGGGCCTTCATCAAGTTTGGCCAAAAGAGGTTTAAGCTTGCCAACCCTGTCAAGTTACCTCAATATATTGCAAGTACCTACTCTAAATACCTAAAAAACGTATCTATCTATCTGAAGAGATGTTATAATAAATGCGTAGGAGGGGTACCCTTTAATATAGGATTTATGATGCTTGGGGGTCCCAGTGTATGCAATTAAAAACAAATGACAAACAATAATTTAAAAAGGTAAAGACTGACTTGCCTTTGTGCGTCTGCACTGAGTGGGTACCTATCTAAAAGGACTGTGGATCCACCAGCCTTCTTTTCATTATCTAAGACCTTTAAACCTGTTTTGGCTTTCATACACCCTGTCTGTTTCTAATTAATTATTGCTTATGTGGCCTGCGGGGGTGGAACCTATAGGAAGGTCTGGTAGATCCACTTCCTCTTTGATAGGTACCCACTCAATGCAGGGGCACAAAGGCAGGTCAAACTTTACACCTTTTTAATGCATTGCACATTTTACTTTGAAAGTGCTTTTAGAAAACACCTAGTTCTTACAAAGTAACAATTCCCCTGTAAGTGATTAAAGCCCCATTTAATTGTTTGGTTTGCCCACAAATTGTTTCGTTATTTTAACTTAGGCAGAACTATCATCCCTATACAAGTTTACCTCATTATCATCGTCATATAGCTATAAGTTTTAAAGGGATAGTAATACTTCGTTATAACTTTATTTTATTTTGTAGGCATTAAAAAAACATGAAGAATGATATAAGTCTTATCTCTCAAACCTTTATGGTTTGAGAGATATTCACAAGCAAAGTTTTCCCCTCCCGCCCCTTTTACCTAGTGTAAGCCATCTCTTCTCAGATGTGGAATGCAGTCCATAGACCAGACAAATAACAGCAGGGGACAATCTTCTTCCTATGAGAACAATGAAAGCCCTGCCTCCCTTGACGAGTTTCTCAGGTTTTTCCCTTATCTTAATTGAAGATTGTCCCTCTCTGCAATCTACCTGGGCACCTCCCTTATGCTCTGGCTGAGCAGTGTTACATCAGTAAAAGGGGCAGGAGGGGGATACTTTGTCATTGAATTACTCTTGTAGTACAACTCTGACAGAATTGAAATAACACTCTCAAAAGTACAAATACTATGATGATTAATTAGAGCTGCTTTTATTATGAAACATTACTATCCCTTTAATAGTTTTTTTTTTGTTTGTTAAAAAAGCATGCTGTGATTAAATGTATGTTAAAAAATCAAGCCTGTGCCTTACTTCCAGACAAACTGTGGTTACAACTCTGAACCGCAGTCTGTCAGTCTTCTTCTTCTGTTCCCTCCCCAAGTATTGTCACTTTCCAACCTCCTCCAATGAGGGAACAGAAGATTGACAGACTGCAGTTACAATTCTGCACTGCAGTCTGCCAGTCTTCTGTTCCCTCCCCAAGTGTTGTCGCGTTCCAACCAGCTTACATGGAGAAATCCTCCATCATCGTAGGAGGCTGGAACACGGCAACACATGGGCAGTGAACAGAAGACTGACAGGCTGTGAAGCAGAGCTGTAACCGCACTCTGTCCAGAAGTAAGGACACAGCTCATTTTTAATAATGTAGATTTCACCACAGTATGGTTTAAAAAAAAAAAAAAATTAACCCCTTAAGGTCCGACGATCCCGCGGTGTCTGGTCCTTTAAGGACCAGATAGACGAGTTCGACGTGCCGTCCCACGTGACTGATCACGTGGGGCGGCACATCGAAAGGAGAACTGAAAGAGATCGCTCCGGTCTTGGAGCGATCAATTTCAGTCCACGGTATTACTCACCGCGCTCCTGCAGGAGCGAGGTGAGTAAAAATACGTGATGTACCAGGACCGTCACTGGTCCTTAAGTGCCAGACCAGCGTGACGGTCCGGGTACGTCACAGGACGCGAAGGGGTTAAGCTTATCGCTATATGAGAATGATAGTGAGGCAAACTTGTATAGGAGTGATCGTTCCCTTTTAGAACCCTACATCTCATAACCCCACTAATCTTGACATGCACCTTTGTAGCTATGACAACTATTAGAGAACCAATCCACACAAAAATGATTCATGAAGGCCGTTATGATTTGCTGATCAGATTAACCCTTTGAGTGCCAAGGGTTAAGTAAGTGGGGGGTTATCGTTAGAATGTACTGGCGCTTTTCTATAGAGCCAATTAAGAGTAACGACAAGTACATGTTCATATTAACCCCTTGAGGACCAGAGTTGTGTGTGTAACACATTTAAAAGCAATATGTTGCACACCCCACTGGTCTGCAAGTGGTTAGTGAATGTTCTTTATCTTTTTATTGTCCCTTTAAAAATCTCTGGAGTCTCACACTTTAACCCTTTGAGTGTCGGAAGGATACACAACGCATTGCTCATCCCTCTGGCACAGAAAGGGTTAAAAAAAAAATAAAACCCTAAAAGTAAATTGACTCACCTGGACATCCACACAGTTCAGCAGTACATAGTTTCAAGAACGCCAGTATAGGGTCACAGGCAATGTTACACGGACATACAGTTCCTGAAAATAACCAAAAAAAGAGAAAATTAGACAAACTCTGATGTACTGGAGCAAACCAACTGCACCGTAGGGGACAGATAAACATTACCCCAAATTACCATTGATTTAAATGGGGAGTTTAATCCCATTGAATGCTAGAGAGATGCAATGCACTGCAAATTGATGTGGTGGGTGCCTCTCTAGCATTCAAGGGGTTAATAAACTCCATTAAATCAATGACAGTTTTTATTTGTTCCCCAAAGTGGAGTTGGTTTGCCCCTTTGGAAGGGGTCCAATCTCCCCTCCATAGACAGTGGTAAGGGCCAATGCATAAAGAGAGCTGAAGAATTTTGGGGTAAACCAACTGCTCCACAGGGGAGAAATAGACACTCCCTAGATCCCCACTGATTTAAATGGGTCATTTAACCTCTTGAATGCTAGAGACGTCTCTCCGTTGCATTTTCCTCCATCACTGAAAGAAGTAAAAGCCACATTTAACGCATTGCACCACATACCGCTCTGGCACTGAAAGAGTAAACTCAATAGGAATTTGGGGGATTTGCATGTGTTCCCTATGCTGCAGTTGGAAGCAATGTGTTGGAGATCTCTCTAGGGGTGAAAAGCCCCAACAAAAGTGACAGTAATGCTTAATACTAAAAAATACATTTTTCAGGGTTTATCCTGCTGAGTAACACAAGGTGCTCTCACTGCTGGGAGATGTTTAGTCTAATGTTATTGCAGCTCAAACGTGCAGCTTTTAAGTACAGTTACCTCCATGGCCTGAAATCTTACAGTGGCACTGCTAGAGGTTTATTATCAACCAACCAGAGATGTCCACAGATTGCAGCACCAGCGCCACCATAACGTTTCAGGTCATAGAAATACTGAGCCAAGAAAATATAAATTTTAGCTACAATAACTTTTGAATAAAACTTCTCTTAGCAGTGGGAGCTCCCTTGTTTTATTCAACAGGATCAATGATACAATATCTATTTTTTCAATATTAACCATTGCTATCCCTTTAACCCTTTGAGTGCCAGAGGGATATGGAATGCATTGCTTTGCAATGCGTTTCGTACCCCTCTGACATTCAAAGGGTTAAATCAATCAAAAACTTGTGGTATATTTAGTTATCAAGTATGATGGCATTGGTTTGTCCCCAAATTACTTCATTTCTTCTTATAACATCAGTATAAGGGCTCGATCCAAATGTTGGCGTCGCCAGAAAAAACTGGAGACGCTGGTTTTAACGTCAATTGAGCAATGCAAATGTTCTACTAGAAACAAGTGATGGCAGTTCTGAAACAGACATCGCCCGTCGCCAGAACAGCAAGATCTCACCCATAGAGGATAATGTACAAGCGACGCCAAAAGCGATTCAAATGTTGGAGTTAGGGCTAACTCCCGTTAAATTGCAACATTTCTCTCCAGAAATCTAACGCCTATTTTTTTTGGAGTACAGTCCACAAGTAAGAGTAGAAAACCAACGTCTCCAGTTCTGAACAGCATTCTCTGTGCTTTTCCCTACCCAGCCACTAGGGGAACACAGAGAAGGCTTTCAGCACCATGGACAGCTTTGAATGCCATAGGGATGTGCACTGCTCACCCCTGTGGCATTCAAAGGGTTAAAATCAATAAAACTAGTACACCAAGCACTACACAATGCCCCCTTCCACATCCCCCCCTTAGTATGTCACATATATTGCATATATGGGACATACTAACCACATCCACCTCATGGACTTCCATGTAGTGGACAAATCTGTCTTTTATTCCACAATTAACCCTTTGAGTACCAGAGAGGTAGGAAAGCATTGCTTAGCATGTTTCCTACCCCTCTGGTACCCAAAGGGTTAATAGGCAACGTATGGACTACATACCTTGCCTATCTATATATATGTGTGTGTTTGTGTGTGTTTTAAACTTGTTTTTAATTAAAATACTATTATTAGACAGTTTAACTTAGATCTCATTCATTGTTAACCCCCTACCTCCTGTGTCCCTTTGCTTTTAGTACTTTTGCTCCACTCTCAGTTTGAAGAAGAGTGGAGCAAAAGTACTAATAGCAATGGGACACAGGAGGTAGGGGGTTAACAATGAATGAGATCTAAGTTAAACTGTCTAATAATAGTATTTTAATTAAAAACAAGTTTAAAACACACACAAACACACACATATATATAGATAGGCAAGGTATGTAGTCCATACGTTGCCTATTAACCCTTTGGGTACCAGAGGGGTAGGAAACATGCTAAGCAATGCTTTCCTACCTCTCTGGTACTCAAAGGGTTAATTGTGGAATAAAAGACAGATTTGTCCACTACATGGAAGTCCATGAGGTGGATGTGGTTAGTATGTCCCATATATGCAATATATGTGACATACTAAGGGGGGGATGTGGAAGGGGGCATTGTGTAGTGCTTGGTGTACTAGTTTTATTGATTTTAACCCTTTGAATGCCACAGGGGTGAGCAGTGCACATCCCTATGGCATTCAAAGCTGTCCATGGTGCTGAAAGCCTTCTCTGTGTTCCCCTAGTGGCTGGGTAGGGAAGCACAGAGAAAGCTGTTCAGAACTGGAGACGTGGGTTTTGGATTTTCTGACTGAACTTGATACTTTGCAGTGCTGTGATTGGCTGTGGTGCTAGGTAACATTTTTATCGTGTGTTTTTAGGTAAGATTTTCTATGCGACGCAGGTTTAAGATTAACGTGTATTTTGTTGGTCATCGCTCGTTAGGCTTTCTAGGTAAGGAAGATTTGAATCTCACGTTACCTGGTCTTGCTTAACGAGCGAAGGCAGTTTTTTTCTTCACGTTGGTTTTAACGCCAACATTTGAATCGAGCCCTAAATGTGTTAGCATTTCCCCTACAAAGCACAGGTCAGTCAATCAAATACAACAAAAGACAGAAGTACCAAGTTTACACCATGTGTGATAGAGAGAGAGGTAGGTTTGAAATATATGTAGTTCACTAGTAGATAGGCAGTTTTGTATAATATTATGTATTCACCCCTTGGTGTACAAAATATTTAAAGAAGTGACGCACATGGATATATATATCAATGTACACCAATGCAGTAGAATACAAATATTTGAATTTATACAGGCTGTCCCTAAATCTACAGTTTATTCTGGGAGACTGAACCTCTCACTTCTGCTGCTTGTCTGAGATAAATTCATGGAACTGAAAGTTCCTCTCAAGGATTACTGCTGAAAATGCAAAATAGCGCCAAAAAAAGAAGACTGGCAGACAGCACAAGAAACAGCCTCTAAGTATAGTAAGTTATAATAGGAGCATATGCATGTCAAAATAATCATAAAACAATGGTCAAATAATATGCTTTTAATCCAAAGTATAAAGAACAGGAAGTTAATACAAGCTAAAAGATATATATATATATATATATATATATATATATATATATATACTAGCAATGTGGGAAGGCGCTGCCCGTCAGGATATATAGGGAATTAATGCAAGACAAACACACACAGAGACACACATGCAAATGCACAACATGCAGACACATAGAGTGTGATACAGACATGAAACACACACAGTGAGAAACACACAGACACACACACACAGAAGTGAGTCATAAGGGGGTGACTTATGTGTCATTGTAATGTACTTATGCCTTCACTGTGGCATTCATTCATGTAGTTGAAATGCATGTGGTAATTGCACATACTATGGTAGAAGGTGGATCGTGCTGGCTCCTGGGGTGTGAGTGAGTACGAGTGAGACTATGGTGGAAGGTGGATTGTGCTGGCCCCCAGGGTGTGAGTAGTGTGAGTGTGTGTGAGTGCGAGAGTGAGTGATTGCATGTGAGTGATTGCATGTGAGTGCGTGTGAGTGATTGCGTGTGTGTATTAGTGAGTGTGGGTGATTGAGTGTGTGTGAGTAAGTGTGTGAATTACTGTGAGTGTGTATGACTGAGTGTGTGTGTTTTTTTTTGTCTGATGTATTTGTGTCTGTGGTGTAGGAGCGAGTGGCAGACATTTTGTTTTTTCAGTTACTTGGATAGTGGTGGGCGGGCTGGATAGTGGGGGCAGGCCAACTTCCTGCATGATTTAAATCACTCCCCCATTGAATCACTCAATGGGAGCAGTAACTCCTCCTTACTTAACCCTTTGAGTGCCAGAGGGGTATGCAACGCATTGCTTTACTAATGCGTTGCATACCCCTCTGGCACTCAAAGGATTAAGTTGAGGTAACATAGCAATATAACACACGGTGGCTCTTCAGTTGAGGCAGCGTAGCAATATGCTGAGGGAACAATTAGAAAGTGGTTTTTGAGGCTTGCCCTCTGTAACATACAGCAAAGCATCTCTGTCCCTTTAAGGAGAAAGGGTGGGAATCAGGAAGCAGGAAGTGGAGGAGTGAAAACAGTTAGTGAGGTGACTGAAGAGATGAAGAGTTAAATAAAAGAGTTGCTATTAAGTTTATCCCTGAGTTTGTATTTTATGGAAACATTACACCCTCATACTGAAACAGAGTGTATGAAGGGTTACAGTTATCTGTGGGAGGTGACACGGAGTGTATGGAGGGTTACAGTTATCTGTGGGAGGTGAAACAGTGTGTTTGTGGGGTCATGATCCTGAGTGAGTGTGTGTGTGGACCAGGAGAAGTTATTGATATCCCCTACTTCAGGAGCAAGTGGCAGCAATATTTTTTTTTTGTCAGTTGGATAGTGGTGGGCGGGCTGGAGGGGGCGGGCCAACTCCCTGTATGATAAACATGCCCGCATTGAATCACCCAATGGGAGCAGTAAAGTCCCCATTAAATCATCCAATAGGAGCTGTGTCTCCTAATGAGACATAAATTATGTAATGAGGCATTCTGTTCAATGTGTGTTTGTTTTCTGAGGAGACATAAATTATGTTCTGTGTGTGAGGTACCATAAATTATGCAATGAGGCTTATTCTTTTATATATATAGCTATATATCATATGTTCACAAGAAAAACTATATAAATAATGTTAGACACAAAAAACAAGAGTTATATTCTTATTAACACGTTGCTGTGTGCTGTATATAAGTATTGTCAGTACAGATATACTGTACATCAGATAAAAGGTATATTTAATATATACAATCTGCTGAGCCCAGAGAGTTCCTCTTATGTGTTAACTAGTAGGGATGCACTGATTCCATGGGGAATAGGTCTTATTAAAGTGGCCGCTTACAGGAGAGTTCTGTGGTATGTGGTCACATATATATTCAGTCTGATCAGTATCACGGTGCCCGTGATTGTTGCAATTCCCTGTCAGTCACCATTAGGGGGCTCCTATTGGTTGTCTGCCTTTATCCCTCCTCTGTCTGCCTATTTAAACCTGGTTTGGGCATACTATTGTTGCCCTTTCGTGGTGTCTCTGACCACGTTAGTCTTGAACATGTTCCAGTATCCAGCAGTATCTGTACCTGTGTTCCTAAGTTCCAGAATGCATCCTGTTCCTGAATCTCCTGTCTGCAGAGTTGTTCCTACCAATGACCCAAACCAATTTGAAGTTTTTATTGATCTCCAACAATTTATAAGAAAACTGGCTTTGAAATGTCATTATGCTTTTCAGGAACATACATACACTACAAGTCAATCTGAAATAATGGATCATGAGGCAGAAACACTGGATACTCTAGGACTGTTGAAGGAAACAGGGTATCAGGAAGAAGACACACATGACTCTCCTACTGAACCAACAATACAACACACTTCCTTTAAACCTGTATCCAGATTTTATCCCCACGATTCTAGGGGTCCATTTATTGAGGCATTTCTTGAACTGGTGTCAAAGGAGTTTGATCGATTATTACAAACTCCATGGAAATATAAATCCAATCTCACCAAGAAAGAAAAAGAGAGTCTGGAATTAGTAATGAATAATTTGGATTTAATTATACCTGAGGTGGATAAGGGTGGTGGGATTGTTCTCCAAAACAAAGGGGACTGCGTGGAGGAAGCTTACCGATTATTGGGAGATGAGAACTTCTATCAAAAATTACCCCATAATCCCACCACAATAATCCATAAAATTACACTGAATTAATTAAATGGGCAGAAGAAAATTCCACCCTGAACTGCCAAGAATATATCTTCCATTACATACAACACCCAAGGACAAAAGCAGAAGAGAAAGCACCTCATAGGGTAATAACACTCAAATTAAAAACAATCATGAGCATCTCAGTTTTGGTACTCACATTTATATTAAGCTACTGAATAATATCCAAGTAGCATATGTGTTTGCGGAGGATATTACACTGCCTCCACACAGATCATACAGCCGATCCCTCCTCCAAAAATCTTCTTTTAATCTTAAACAAAAAAAGAAGAGGAAAAACACCAACAAAATCATATATAGGTAGGCCCATCTACTATCAGCTACCCAAATTCCATAAAAATCTGAAAAACCCTCTGGGACGTCCCATCACCTCTGGGATTCAGTCACTAAAAAAGCAATCTCTCACAGTTTATTGACTTCTACCTTCAACAACATGTAGAGTCTTAAACAAGAGACTCAACTCATGTCCTACAAAAGTTGCAACAAATTACATGGAATAAGAATTATATTTGGTTGACATGTGATGTGAGTTCCCTGTAAACCTGTATACAACATCATCTGGGATTGCGAGCAACAAAATACTGTCTAGACAGAGATGAGAGGATGCCAGCTATTCAAAAAACTCTCTTCTTACAGGCAATTCACTTTATCCTCACACATAAAAACTTCATCTTCCAGGACACTCACTTCCTACAGATCTGTGATATGGCCATGGGAACGAGATTCGCCCCTAGCTATGCAAACTTATTTATGGGTCACTGGGAAGAGACCCATTTGTATGCATGGTACAGGGTGAACCTCTTCCTCTATGCTAGGTACATTGATGATTTGCTAATCTTTTGAGATGGAGAAGAAGAAAGACTAGCCACATTTAAAGAGGACGTCAATAAGAACGACATGGGCATACTATTTACTTTTGAACATAATAAGAACAGAATAGTTTTTCTGGACCTCAGTCTATGCATTGATAAAGATGACAGAATCACCACAAAAACCCACCACAAGAAAGTAGATGTGAATAGTTACATCTAGGCCAGAAGCACCCACCACCCTAAATGGTTGAAGAGTGTACTCAGGGACAATTTTATCGACTCCGCAGGAACTGAACTGATGAAGCTGTATTCATGTAACAAGCTAATGAACTATCATTGAAATTTATAAAAGAACTGTTGGGGCAGCATTGGAAAAGTTAACACAGTAAGTGTGAGGATCTACTATGCCCACAACAATCTACACAGTCCAAAAAGAAAAAGACCCTCACAGCACCCTTTGTGACTAGGTTTAACAGTGCAGGAAAAAACATTTAAACCATCCTAAGGAAACACTGGAAAGTCCTCTTGGGTGACAAACACCTCAGATCAATTCTCCCTAAAAAAACAGAAATAATATATAGAAAATCCAAGGACCGCAAAAGAAAATTGGCCCTTAGTGACATAGAGAAAAGGACCACAAACAAGGATACTTTTACAAGTGTTATCGATGGAACCATCATTAAGGGTATCTACAGATGTGTTCACAACCCTTGTATTACCTGCAAATTCATCCAACGTAAGTGCCAAGATTTCTCTTCACATATCACAGGAGAAACATTCCAGATAAGGAATCTTTTTAACTGCAAGTCAGATTATGTAATCTACCTACTAGAATGCCCATTTGGGAAACAATACGTGGGCAGAACTATACAGCCAATAAAAGAACGGTTTCTGGAACACTGTAATCACACCAAGGGCAATTTAAGACACAGTGTGGCCAGAAATTTCAGAAAACACCATAACCAAAATCTGGAGCGCCTGCGATTGCTAGTCCTTGATCATGTGCCACCACAAATAAGAGGTGGTGACAGATTTTCACGAAACATATTGGATTTACAAAATGCAAACACTCATGCCAAATGGACTGAATAAGGAAATGTATCTATGGTTTGTGTAAGATATTCTAGTCCCTGCTGGTAAAGTCCTGTTTGTGTTATAATCTCACTTCCTCTATACCTATACTACAGCCTTCTATCATCTGAGACATATCTACCCATAAAATCCAAAAATACATAGTTTTTTTTCTGTTTTCATTGAGCACTGCCCCTACATATGATCTTTGCACCACCGAGATTTGAATCACATATGAATCACAATTTACACTTTTTGATTCCAAATATGCGATTCAATCTACTACACAATGTTGTCTATACACACAATGTTACAGAGGTAACGGGAATTTGCCAAGACGAACATATCAACATAATAACTTTCAAGACACTCCTTAAGTATACATACAAATCACAAAACAGACATTAAGACCAGCGTGACATGCACAGTAACATCTAATTGGATGGAAGACACCTTGCAGTATAAAGACCAGGAGAACCATTCAGTGCCTGCATTTGGTACACATATTACCCTTTTAAGAGTAACCATAAAAATATCCCCCCAGATGCTCCATGCATCAGCTGTATTCAATACAGACATGTTCATCAATACAATCCTCCCACCTTTAAAATATATCATAAGGGGAACTTTAGAAATTAACTCACGTTGGTTAATAATAATAATAAAAATAAAAATAAAAAATTTCTAGTGAAACCTACATGTAACAATATGCCCATGTTTCAACACTTTGTTTCACTTATTGTAATCCGTCTGTATGATTAGGAGCCGATGTCCCTTTCTCAAAACAAACAAATTGTCTGGCCACCCCAAAAAAGACATATCTCGTATGTGGATCAAATATGTACAATATAAGTTTTGAAAGTATGTAGACATACATCTCAATGAACCACTCTGGCTTAATGCGATGTCACTTAGTACCATCATTTGTATCTGTTATATACTTTGTATAGTCTTTAATATAAGTGGGATAAAGAAGATCTAAATACATTGTTTTATTCTCACTTTGATGTACAAGTTTTGTACATTATCAACTTTATTAAGCATTCCTGCTCCGTGATTGGTGGATTCATGGATATATTGGGGTAGTGTAGTGGGCGCGGCTATCTCATTGCTCCAGAGGAAGGCATAGTGTTGCACCGAAACGCTTAGATGCTTTTTCCATGCTTGACAGAGAAAGCCGACTTGAATCAGAAGGTGGTGAAAAGAGAGTGGAAGACATCGCACAGTTGGGGATTAAAGAAAGTGGCACCAGAATTAAGGAAAGAGGACTTGGGGACACACAGGGCAGCAATGTGGAGATCTTGATGGGCATTGATCAAAGAAGAGTTCTAGTAAGCAGACATCCTTACTTGTTCTGATAACCTATCCTGTGACTCTGATCAGACTGCATATATATTTGTCCACGTACCACAGAACTCTCCTGTAAGCGGCCACTTTAATAAGACTTATACACCATTGAATCAGTGCATCCCTACTAGTTAACACATAAGAACTCTCTGGGCTCAGCAGATTGTATATATTATATATCTTTTAACTGATGTACAGTACATCTATACAGGATTGACAATACTTCTATAAAGCACACAACCACATGTTAATAAGAATATAACACTTGTTTTTTGTGTCTAATATTATTTATATGTTTTTCTTGTGAACATCTGATATATATGTATATATAGATAGATGTAAAATAACAGACAAAATAAATATCTTGTAATACCTTTTTTATTGGACTAACAGAATTTTGGATTGACAAGCTTTCGGGAGAACCTTCCTTTCTCAAGTCTAAAGCATTTCTGAGTAAAAGGACACAGAATTCACAGTGATACATACAATTCAAAGTTTAGCTGTGTGTTGGGTTAAAAAAACATGACTGCAGATAAGACAAGAGAATCTACACTCTTCTTGCAGAGGGTCGTAAATACCTTTTGTAAGGATTTTGGGGAGGGGAGAGGGAAAAAAATGCAGGAGATGATAATGGAGTGGGGAGAATTAAAAAAGTTTGCATATGTAAATAATGCTAGAATTGTCATCCAACAATCCAGCATGTGCATGCAGTCCTATATACAACATGCACCCATATGTGTACATACATACGCACACACACACACATTCAAATATATATATATATATATATATATATATACATACACACACACACACACACACACACAAACATATGCACACACACACACATACAAATATATATATACATATACATATACACACATACATATACATACACACACACACACACACACACATATATATATACATAAACATGCATACATATACACATACAAACACATATACACATACATACATACACATACATATGTATATATACACACATACATAGATACATACATACACAATCAAACTAAAAATGGAATATTCTACAAAATCTGTTAACTTTCTGGACACAACGGTGGCATGTACCAAGGGCAAAATCCACACCTCACTCTACAAAAAGCTCACAGACAGATGCAGTTACCTTCACAGCACCAGCTTCCACCCCTCCCATACTAAACAGGGAATCATCTACAGCCAAGCCACTAGGTACCATCGAATTTGCTCTGACCCTAATGAGAGTAACTCACACCTAAATGTACTCTCCCAGTCTATGAGACAGAAAGGCTACAAATCTAGGATTATTACCAAACAAATCCACTCTGCTCTAAAAACACCACGCACACACCTGCTACAGTACAGGGAGAAAAAAATCTCTACATGGGTACCACTCGTTGTCACCTACAACCCAACTCTGGAAGAAATACGGAAAATTATTAAAGATCTACAACCAATTCTAACAGAAGATGAGACTCTGAAAAATATCTTCTCTGAAGCCCCCATTTTGGCCTTTAGACAACCACCAAACCTCCAGCAAAAATTAATCAACTGGAAACTACACACTGATGAGAAGAATACAGAAAAAGGTACCAGACGATGCCAGAAACCTCGCTGCAAACTGTGCCAGCATATATGCCCAGACAACAAAACCACCCACAACAACAAATCCTACAGCATTAAAGGATCATACTCCTGCACATCTAGCAATGTGGTATATATGATACACTGCACCAAATGCCACCTAGGGTGCTACATTGGGGAAACCACTCAGCAATTAAATAGCAGAATGAACTTGCACAGACACTCCATCAAACATCACAAATAAGGAGCCTACTGCACCCCTGTGGGACACCATTTTATCCAGCCCGACCACCCAGTTAAGGACCTAAAAATCAAAGTGCTCAAAGGGAACTTTAGAGATACCCAAGAAAGAAAAACTTTTGAAGTCAGAATGATAGCAGGGATGGATTGCACCTGAATGCAAGAGGGTCTCAAGTGCTTGGGGAGAGGATGACGAGACGATTGGAGGAGATTTTAAACTAGGAAGGGGGGTGGGGACCAATAAATACTGGGATAGATAGTATAGAAAGGGAAGGCGATGTAGTTAATAACCAGGTGGGAGGATCTGGGGGCGGGGTTAGTACAGATGATAGGGAGAAGCCTATAAACCACATAAAAATTAAATCACAAATGAAACATAGCAGTGGCATAAATTGTATGCTTGCAAATGCCAGAAGTTTAACTGGTAAAATAGGGGAACTGGAGCTGGTAGCTGAAATTGAAAACTATGACTTGATAGGCATAACAGAAACATGGTGGGATGACACACATGATTGGTCAATCAATTTGGAGCGCTACATGTTATTTAGAAAAGATAGGTCAAACAAAAGAGGTGGTGGGGTCTGTCTGTATGTCAAACCAGCATTATTGCCTCAATTGCGGGAAGATATATGTGATGACAGTAGTGAACATGTGGAATCCCTGTGGGTTGAAATAGTCAAACTGACCAAAAAATATTAGTGGGTATTTGTTATAAACCACCAAACATTGGTGACCTTGAAGAATCAAAGCTATTCATGCAAATAGAAAAGGCTTCTCAAATAGGGAGAACTTTAATTATGGGGGATTTTAGTTATCCAGAAATAGACTGGAAAAATGGAACAGCTAATTCCGCTAAAAGCAGCAAGTTTCTGAACTTGTTGAATGACAATTTTTTTGTCTCAGCTAGTGCAGACCTCAACCAGAGGGAATGCATGTCTGGATCTGGTAATAACTGACAATGAAGAACTTATCTCTAACATCCAAGTTAGGGACCACTTGGGGAATAGTAACCATAACATGGTATCGTTTGAGGTAAATTCAAAAAAGCAATTTAGTATGGGTCCCACCAAAACACTGAATTTTAAATAGGCCAACTTTAGCAGATTTAATTCATCCCTTGGTCTCGTTGACTGGGATAAAATATTTTCAGGAAAAAACACAGAAGGTAATACACATATAAATTTATCCCTGTTGGAAACAATCACAAAAGAAGCAAATTAACCCCTTAAGGACCGGGAAAATCTGAGTTTGATTTGACTTAAGGACCGGAGCAATTTTGACTTTTTTGACTATGTCTTTGTTCAACCATATTTTCTCTTTAAAGGGATAGTAATACTTAAAATGTAAAAAAAAATATGTTATAGGGTTTATCCCCCTGAATAAAACAAGGGTACTCCCACTGCTGAAAGGTGTTTCATTCAAAAGTTATTAATTTTCAAAGTTGAATTTTTTAGGTGCAATATCACAGTGGCCTGAAATTGTACAGTGGCGCTGTTGCTACACGATCCTATGGACAGCTCTGGTCAGTTGACCATAAATCTCCATAGGATGGTGTAGCAACAGCGCCATTGTACAATTTCAGGCCACTGTGATATTGCACCTAAAAAATTCAACTTTGAAAATTATTAACTTTTGAATGAAACACCTTTCAGCAGTGGGAGTACTCTTGTTTTACTCAGGGGGATAAACTCTACAACATATTTTTTTTTACATTTTAAGTATTACTATCCCTTTAATTCCTTTTGTGCACCCACATAAATTATATACTGTTTTTTAAGCACAAGTAGGGCTTTCTTTTGATACCACAATTATATGAATACCTCATTGTTTAATTTGATTAAAATAGAAAAAAAGAGGAAAAAAATTGAAAAAAAACAACATTTTGCTTACATTTTTCTGTCAGGATTTGCATACTATTAGTTAATGAAAAAAAAATACCCCTAAATATATTCATTTGCTTCTCCTGAATATAAGAATACCCCATATGCCTAGTATTTTAGTCCTTTACTCACATTTACAAGGTAAATATTACAAGATGGCTGCCGTTATTTCCAACTTGTGATTTCTCAACAATTGGCATGTGAGCATCATAGCTTAGCTGACGGTGCCAGAACCAAAAATGTCCCACAAAGGTATATGTTTCTGAAAACTACACAACATAAGGTAAATAATCAGGAGAATTTTGGAGTTTTTCATGCAGCTATTTTTCCAGAAAAAAAACTCAAAATTGTGGTAATATTTTGTTTTTTTACAGTTTTCACACTTACATTTCAATACTACTGTTGATATCAAGCACATGATAGGTGAAGATTTTTAAAAATGCATTGTTTAGTGTTCAGCTCCTTCTTCTGAGTACAGCAATACCCCATATGCATAGGTTTCTCAAGGTTTGGGAGAGCTACGGGGCCCAAATTGGAACATGCGCGTTTCCAGTTTCACACTTTGAATTTTCACAGCTTGCATCACTGGTGCCATGTCTCATTTGGGGCTGTGTAACAGTGCCCCACTCTAAGATTTCCCCCCAAAAGTATATATTTTTGGAAAGTAGACACCCCAGGCTTTCATTTTATGTATGTTTTCAATTTTTTTACGCAGCCATTTTACCACCAATCGCTCGTAAATCTTGACGCAAGTTAAAAAAACAGCGTTTTTCACACTTCCACTTCAATGTTGATGTGAATTTCAAGCACAGGATAGGTGAAGATTTTTAAAAATGCATTGTTTAGTGTTCAGCTCCTTCTTCTGAGTACGGCAATACCCCATATGCATAGGTTTCTCAAGGTTTGGGAGAGCTACGGGGCCCAAATTGGAACATGCGCGTTTCCAGTTTCACACTTTGAATTTTCACAGCTTGCATCACTGGTGCCATGTCTCATTTGGGGCTGTGTAACAGTACTCCACTCTAAGATTTCCCCCCAAAAGTATATATTTTTGGAAAGTAGACACCCCAGGCTTTCATTTTATGTATGTTTTCATTTTTTTTACGCAGCCATTTTACCACCAATCGCTCGTAAATCTTGACGTAAGTTAAAAAACAGCGTTTTTCACACTTGCACTTCAATGTTGATGTGAATTTCAAGCACATGATAGGTGAAGATTTTTAAAAATGCATTGTTTAGTGTTCAGCTCCTTCTTCTGAGTACGGCAATACCCCATATGCATAGGTTTCTCAAGGTTTGGGAGAGCTACAGGGCCCAAATTGGAACATGCGCGTTTCCAGTTTCACACTTTGAATTTTCACAGCTTGCATCACTGGTGCCATGTCTCATTTGGGGCTGTGTAACAGTGCTCCACTCTAAGATTTCCCCCCAAAAGTATATATTTTTGGAAAGTAGACACCCCAGGCTTTCATTTTATGTATGTTTTCAATTTTTTTACGCAGCCATTTTACCACCAATCGCTCGTAAATCTTGACGGAAGTTAAAAAAACAGCGTTTTTCACACTTGCACTTCAATGTTGATGTGAATTTCAAGCACATGATAGGTGAAGATTTTTAAAAATGCATTGTTTAGTGTTCAGCTCCTTCTTCTGAGTACGGCAATACCCCATATGCATAGGTTTCTCAAGGTTTGGGAGAGCTACGGGGCCCAAATTGGAACATGCGCGTTTCCAGTTTCACACTTTGAATTTTCACAGCTTGCATCACTGGTGCCATGTCTCATTTGGGGCTGTGTAACAGTACTCCACTCTAAGATTTCCCCCCAAAAGTATATATTTTTGGAAAGTAGACACCCCAGGCTTTCATTTTATGTATGTTTTCATTTTTTTTACGCAGCCATTTTACCACCAATCGCTCGTAAATCTTGACGTAAGTTAAAAAACAGCGTTTTTCACACTTGCACTTCAATGTTGATGTGAATTTCAAGCACATGATAGGTGAAGATTTTTAAAAATGCATTGTTTAGTGTTCAGCTCCTTCTTCTGAGTACGGCAATACCCCATATGCATAGGTTTCTCAAGGTTTGGGAGAGCTACGGGGCCCAAATTGGAACATGCGCGTTTCCAGTTTCACACTTTGAATTTTCACAGCTTGTATCACTGGTGCCATGTCTCATTTGGGGCTGTGTAACAGTGCCCCACTCTAAGATTTCCCCCCAAAGGTATATATTTTTGGAAAGTAGACACCCCAGGCTTTCATTTTATGTATGTTTTCAATTTTTTTACGCAGCCATTTTACCACCAATCGCTCGTAAATCTTGACGTAAGTTAAAAAAACAGCGTTTTTCACACTTCCACTTCAATGTTGATGTGAATTTCAAGCACAGGATAGGTGAAGATTTTTAAAAATGCATTGTTTAGTGTTCAGCTCCTTCTTCTGAGTACGGCAATACCCCATATGCATAGGTTTCTCAAGGTTTGGGAGAGCTACGGGGCCCAAATTGGAACATGCGCGTTTCCAGTTTCACACTTTGAATTTTCACAGCTTGCATCACTGGTGCCATGTCTCATTTGGGGCTGTGTAACAGTACTCCACTCTAAGATTTCCCCCCAAAAGTATATATTTTTGGAAAGTAGACACCCCAGGCTTTCATTTTATGTATGTTTTCATTTTTTTTACGCAACCATTTTACCACCAATCGCTCGTAAATCTTGACGTAAGTTAAAAAACAGCGTTTTTCACACTTGCACTTCAATGTTGATGTGAATTTCAAGCACATGATAGGTGAAGATTTTTAAAAATGCATTGTTTAGTGTTCAGCTCCTTCTTCTGAGTACGGCAATACCCCATATGCATAGGTTTCTCAAGGTTTGGGAGAGCTACAGGGCCCAAATTGGAACATGCGCGTTTCCAGTTTCACACTTTGAATTTTCACAGCTTGCATCACTGGTGCCATGTCTCATTTGGGGCTGTGTAACAGTGCTCCACTCTAAGATTTCCCCCCAAAAGTATATATTTTTGTAAAGTAGACACCCCAGGCTTTCATTTTATGTATGTTTTCAATTTTTTTACGCAGCCATTTTACCACCAATCGCTCGTAAATCTTGACGGAAGTTAAAAAAACAGCGTTTTTCACACTTGCACTTCAATGTTGATGTGAATTTCAAGCACATGATAGGTGAAGATTTTTAAAAATGCATTGTTTAGTGTTCAGCTCCTTCTTCTGAGTACGGCAATACCCCATATGCATAGGTTTCTCAAGGTTTGGGGGAGCTACGGGGCCCAAATTGGAACATGCGCGTTTCCAGTTTCACACTTTGAATTTTCACAGCTTGTATCACTGGTGCCATGTCTCATTTGGGGCTGTGTAACAGTGCCCCACTCTAAGATTTCCCCCCAAAGGTATATATTTTTGGAAAGTAGACACCCCAGGCTTTCATTTTATGTATGTTTTCAATTTTTTTACGCAGCCATTTTACCACCAATCGCTCGTAAATCTTGACGTAAGTTAAAAAAACAGCGTTTTTCACACTTCCACTTCAATGTTGATGTGAATTTCAAGCACAGGATAGGTGAAGATTTTTAAAAATGCATTGTTTAGTGTTCAGCTCCTTCTACTGAGTACGTCAATACACCATATGCATAGGTTTCTCAAGGTTTGGGAGAGCTACAGGGCCCAAATTGGAACATGCGCGTTTCCAGTTTCACACTTTGAATTTTCACAGCTTGCATCACTGGTGCCATGTCTCATTTGGGGCTGTGTAACAGTGCCCCACTCTAAGATTTCCCCCCAAAAGTATATATTTTTGGAAAGTAGACATCCCAGGCTTTCATTTTATGTATGTTTTCAATTTTTTTACGCAGCCATTTTACCACCAATCGCTCATAAATCTTGACGTAAGTTAAAAAAACAGCGTTTTTCACACTTGCACTTCAATGTTGATGTGAATTTCAAGCACATGATAGGTGAAGATTTTTAAAAATGCATTGTTTAGTGTTCAGCTCCTTCTTCTGAGTACGGCAATACCCCATATGCATAGGTTTCTCAAGGTTTGGGAGAGCTACAGGGCCCAAATTGGAACATGCGCGTTTCCAGTTTCACACTTTGAATTTTCACAGCTTGCATCACTGGTGCCATGTCTCATTTGGGGCTGTGTAACAGTGCTCCACTCTAAGATTTCCCCCCAAAAGTATATATTTTTGTAAAGTAGACACCCCAGGCTTTCATTTTATGTATGTTTTCAATTTTTTTACGCAGCCATTTTACCACCAATCGCTCGTAAATCTTGACGGAAGTTAAAAAAACAGCGTTTTTCACACTTGCACTTCAATGTTGATGTGAATTTCAAGCACATGATAGGTGAAGATTTTTAAAAATGCATTGTTTAGTGTTCAGCTCCTTCTTCTGAGTACGGCAATACCCCAGATGCATAGGTTTCTCAAGGTTTGGGGGAGCTACGGGGCCCAATTTTGAACAAATATTGAATTTTCACATCTTGGTTAACTGATGCCATTACTCATTTTGGGCTATGTTCCAGTGCTGCACTTTAGAATTTCCCCCCAAAAGTGTATCTTTTTGGAATGTAGACACCCCCAGCTTTCATTTTAGGTTTGTTTTCAAATTTTTTACACGGCCATTTTACCACCACTTTCTCATAAACTTGACGTAAGTAAAAAAACAGCGTTTTTCACACTTTGCCTTCAATGTTGATGTGAATTTCAAGCACAGAATAGGTGAAGATTTTATAAACTGAATTGATTAGTGTTCAGCTCCTTCTTCTGAGTACGGCAATACCCCATATGCATAGCTTTCTCATGGCTTGGGGGAGCTACGGGGGCCAAATTGGAACATGCGCTTTTCCAGGTTCACACTTTCAATTTTCACAGCTTGCGTTACTGGTGCCATGTCTCATTTGGGGCTGTGTAACAGTGCTCTTTTTTAAGATTTCCCCCCAAAAGTGTATATTTTTGGAAAGTAGACACCCCAGGCTCTCGTTTTAGGTGTGTTTTCCAATTTTATACACAGCCATTTTACCACCAATCCCTCGTAAACCATGACGTAAGTAAAAAAAAAAAAAAAACAGTGTTTTTCACACTTAGGGTTGGCGGCAGTATACTGGGCTGCATACAAATTGGTTTGGGAAACAATTTCACCTAAAATGTCTTCCCCCAAAAACAAATAAAAAAAATGATCATGGGTAAATCCTTCCACATCAATTTGAATCCCTGGGTTGCCTGTGAATTCTGAGATTTGTGGGCATAAATTGATACCCATTCATTAGGATCCGGAGTGGCAGGTGTTGGGGCATTTCTTTGGGCAGGTCTTTTGGCAGGTCTTTGGGCAGATCTTTTGGCAGGTGCTGGGGCAGTTGCCAGGGCAGCTCTTGGGGCAGCACTTGGGGCATTTCTTTGGGTAGGTATTTTGGTAGGTCTTTGGGCAGTTCTTTTGGCAGGTGCTGGGGCAGTTGCCAGAGCAGCTCTTGGGGCAATGCGTCTTTTCTTGACAGAAGGCCCAGCGTCATCACTAGAGCTGCTCTCACTTTCTGAAAACTGCGCTATGTCAAAATCTGACGCAGTGTCTGTTGCCTCAGAGTCAGACGCCAAAAAGGCATATGCCTCTTCAACGCTGTACCTGCGCTGCATTTTGCCCACTAAAAAAACTTTTTTTTTTCTTACGCTATCCCTAAACCTAAATCTAACCCTAAAACTTACCCTAGCCTACGTATATCCTGAACCTACCTAACCTAAATGAACTACCTATCTAAACTGCACTTATTATATATATATATATATATATATATTTTTTTTTTTTTTTTTTTTTTTTTTTTGGGGGGGGGGTTGGGATTTTTTGGGGTTTTTTTTTCTTACGCTATCCCTAAACCTAAATCTAACCCTAAAACTTACCCTAACCTACGTATATCCTGGACATACCTAACCCAAGTGAACTACCTATCTAAACTGCACCTATTATATATATTTTTTTTTTTTTTTTGGGGGGGGGGGTTTTGGGTTTTTTATTTTTCTTACGCTATCCCTAAACCTAAATCTAACCCTAAAACTTACCCTAACCTACGTATATCCTGAACCTACCTAACCCAATTGAACTACCTATCTAAACTGCGCTTATTATATATATATTTTTTTTTTGGGGGGGGGGGTTTGTTTTTTTTTTTTTTTCCCCTAAACCTAAATCTATCCCTAAAACTTTCCCTAACACACGTCTACACTAAACCTACCCAACTACCTACCAAAATACCTAAACTATATTTATTATTAAAAAATAAAAAAACAAATTAAAATTTTTTAAAAAAATTTAAAAAAATTCAAGGGGGATGGGGGGTGTCCCACAGATCAGAAAACACTGATCTGCAGCAAATTGATCACTCCAAGAGTGATCAGATGGGGGGGCACTTATTGATCACTGCAGAACAGTGATCAAAGGGTTAATTTTCTTTATTTAAACTTTTTTTTTTACAGGCACACTGGAACACCATCTCCCTCTGTCTCTCTCCACCTTAGCAGTATGCAAGGTGGAGGGAGGCAGAGAGATGTGACAGGGACAGTATTTACAAATACTGTCCCTGTCATTCAGGTTTTGCAACATGTGATTCGCTTTTGAAGCGAATCGCATGTTGCAACAATGTTTCTGCCGCTTGTTACTAAGTGTCCCGATACCGGGACACTTAGTAACAAGCGGCTTGAACTCTTCCATCTCTCCGTGCGGCCGCGATGGAAGAGTTTAACCCTTGACATACCAGGACCGTCAAGGGTCGTTGGATCCCATTTACCCTTGACGGTCCTGGTACGTCAAGGGTCGCTAAGGGGTTAAAGCCAATGTGGCTAACCAGTAAAGTAATTCATGAAATAAATAACAAGAAAGCGGCATTTAAACATTACAAAGCTGAGGGATCAGCAGAGGCATTTGCAGTATACAAAAATGTCAACAAAACCTGCAAAAAGGCTATTAAATTAGCTAGACTGGAGAATAAAAAAAATATTGCTAAGGAGAGCAAGAGCAACCCAAAGAAATTCTTTAAATACATTAATGGCAAAAAATTAAAGTCTGATAATGTTGGGTCCTTGTTATCTGAAACGGGTGAGATGGTCAAGGGGGACAGAGAGAAGGCAGATATTTTAAATAATTTCTTTTCTTCTGTTTTTACCAAGGAATACCCAATGGACAAGAATCTGCAGACTATTTTTACAGAACAGTCACAGCAAGCATGGGACTGGCTAACACAAGAAAAAGTGTTAAAACATTTGAATGGTGTTAAGGTAGACAAAGCTCCGGGGCCAGATGATATACACCCACGGGTACTTAAAGAGCTAAGCCAGACCCTGGCCAGACCGTTATATTTGATTTTCAGGGATTCTTTTATTTCAGGTATGGTGCCCATGGATTGGCGTAAAGCAGATGTGGTGCCCATATTTAAAAAGGGATCAAAGCCACAGCCAGGAAATTACAGACCTGTAAGCTTGACATCTGTGGTAGGGAAGCTGTTTGAAAGGTTGCTAAGGAAATATATTCAAGAATTCTGCTGGAACAGGAATATCATTAGCAATAGCCAACATGGCTTTGTGAAAGACAGGTCTTGTCAAACTAACTTGATCACATTTTATGAAAAAGTGAGTAATAATATAGATGCGGGAGCGGTGGTTCATGTGATCTATTTAGACTTTGCCAAGGCATTTGATACAGTTCCACACAAGAGGTTACTGTACAAATTGAATGAAATAGGCCTAGTGGAAAATGTTTGTGTGTGGATTGGAAATTGGCTGAAAGATAGAATGTAAAGAGTGGTAGTAAATGGCAAGTTCTCCAGTTGGATAAACGTGGTAAGTGGAGGGATCTGTCCTGGGTCCTCTTCTTTTAAATTTGTTTATTAATGACCTCCCAGAGGGCATAGGGAGCCATGCATCAGTGTTTGCCGATGACACAAAATTAAGTAAGGTAATAAAGTCTGAACTGGATATGTCTTCATTACAAGAGGATTTGGACAAATTGAGTAACTGGGCAGGCAAGTGGCAAATGAGATTCAATATAGACAAGTGTAAAGTTATGCATTTTGGATATAATAATAAAAATGCAACATATAGTTTAAATGGTGTTTCTCTAGGGAAATCTACAAATGAAAAGGATTTGGGAGTAATGGTAGACAATAGACTTAGCAGTAGCATGCAGTGCCAACTGGCAGCTGCAAAGGTCAATAAGATATTGGCATGTATTAAAAGGGGTATTGACTCAAGGGAGGAAGATATAATTATGCCTCTTTACAGGTCCATGGTAAGACCCCACTTAGAATATCCTGTTCAATTCTGGGCGCCCTTTCTGAAGAAGGACATTATGGAACTAGAAAGAGTGCAGAGGAGGGCTACAAAACTAGTAAGGGGAATGGAAAGTTTTAGTTATGAAGAGAGGCTAGAAAAGTTAAACTTGTACGCACTAGAGAAACGGCGTCTTAGAGGGGATATGATAACACTATATAAATATGTTCAGGGCCATACAAAGGGCTCTCCAAAGACCTGTTCATTAACAGAACAGTACACAGCACAAGGGGCCACCCGCTTAGACTTGAGTAGGCCGACCATATTTCCTTGAGACAAAAACGGGACGGGGTGCGGGATAGACGGACAGTGGGACGCTGTCACTCCCATCGTAGTAAGCTGCAAGCAGCGAGAACTCGATTGCTCTGTCTCTTACTAGCGGTGTTCTCTCTCTCTCTCTGTCCAAAAAGCCTGCCCCTGAAGTAAATCAGAACTTCCTCTCATCGTCACTCACACTAGTGGTTTTATTGTGTTTACTGTACACATTGATTACCATAGAGTCTTATGACTCATCATCCTATCATTGTCTAAGAGACTCTATGGTAATTTACCATAAACTTGAGAGTCCTAGACAGTTAGAGTCATGTCTGGTGTCAAAGTGAACCATCAGCCTAATAATGGTAATTCTGGTGACAGCAACATAGTCCAAAAAGAGAAGAGTATTCTAAAACATGTTATTTTATGGTTGCACCATCCCCAAATAGTTTAACTGGAGGAGGTAGGGGTCAGCCATTTCATACTAGATACTGATGCTTGGATACAATGTATTGGTATGGAGGCTGATGTACTAAAAAGTGGACAAAACAACTGCCTTTAAATGCTAGTTCTCCACTTTCTCTAGCATTCGGTGGGGAGTTCACTTGAGTGGAGATACAGATATGGATTTCACTTTCCAGTTCCTATGTTCTTCTGTGTACCCTTTGCAATAAGTGGGGGAGATCTTCATGCATAGGTTTCACGTGACATAGGAACTGGAGCAGTGATAACACTGGAGAAGTTACTTCCTCTATCACAAGTTAGTGCATCTCCCCCAAGGTGGTAAAAAACTCCATTCAAATCAATGGGTATCTGGATTAATTGCTCGGAGGGCAGTGTGCCTGATTACTATATCACTCTCTTCATATAGCACCGTCTCAGAGCTCTGTTGCCTTTTAGCCTCACCAGCTGTACATTTTTTCTATTCCACTTGTAAAGAGAAACATAGAATAGCATAACTATGGCCCCCTAAGTGTACCAGGTAAGTGTAATATTTATTCAATCAATGAGTCCTATGTACAGTAAAAGGAATGTGTAAAAAATAAATACACAAAAAACACCAGATATTTTATACACATTGCTGTCTCAGTCAAAAGTCTGAAGAAAGGCTATGTGTAGCCTGAAATATCAACCAGATGACTGTTCATACCAACTATCCTTTTTTCACAAAAGTATACCATGCTTTACTTTATCATCCATTAGTGGTATGGTTAGACTACAGTTTTGGCATGTCTCCCCAGCATTCTTACATTGTCACACAGACCAACAGACCCACATACAGTTCCTCTGCGTGCCTCTGTACTGCCCTCCCAGTGATGCAATAAACACAATCACTATTGAGGAGAGCAGGACAGAGCTGGGAGAAGGAAAGGCACTGAAGCAAGAGGAGGCTACAGGGAACCTCCAGGTGACATTTGTCTGGGCTGAGGAGGAGAAGAGGAGAGTGGAACAGGACAGAAGCATCCCTGTCATTTGTTTGAGGTGTCAGAGAGGTGTCCAATGGGCTGGAACTCCCTCTGGCACTGTGTTAACCCTTTGAGTGCCAGAAAGGTATCCATTGCATTGTATTGCAGTGCAATAGATAGCTCTCTGGCACTCAAGTATTAAAGAACTTCAGAAAGAGACAGTAGTGCACCCCTTCACTCCCACTGAGAAAAATATGTTTTTTCATTTGTTGCAGATTGAAGTTCAGCCTGGTGTGAGCAACATGCAGGGCACACAGAGAGGGCTGATAAGGATTATTTCCCCTGACTGGACCCCTCCCCTTTAACCCTCTGTCATAAGAAAAGCACAAGCCTTCTTTTATACAAGTCACATCTATTGACAGATCTTGCACTGCTTCTTGTGTTGATTTATGTACTCCTGTGTGACTTATAGCTACAGAGGTGCAGGCTGATAAGAACTGTAGCCAAAAATGGGCTCTGAGAGGTGATCAGACTGCACCTCCAGATAGAATTCACACAGAGACATTGAGGAACCAGCAGTAGAATCCGTGCAAGACATGTCAGTAGAGGTCACTTCTATAAAGCAAGGATCGTGTTTTTTGTCTTATGGAAACTGTTAAAATGTGGTCTGGGGGAGAGAATCCTTATCAATCCTCCCTGCTGCTCACTCCAGTCTGCGCTGCAATTGAAAAGAAAATAAACATACTTTTCTCAGCAATAGTAAAGGGCTGAAATGCTGGACCTCTACATTTTAACCCTTTACATTTTAAGCCAAAGTACAACCTCCAACATTTAGCCAAGCATTGTGTATTTTGACCCTCCCTGGTCTGTACCTCTGAGCCTTTGTAGATATTTCTGTAAGAAAATCAGGTTCCGCTGCAGTGGTCCCCTGCTCGCATTTATCCAGTGAAAGGAGCAGGGGACCGGAATGTGAACCTCTTTGGTGTTTGTTTTCTTTGCAGCTGTCTGAGAGCCAGTTCCCCACTTGCACTGTGTGAGTGAGTTTAATCTGAAGCTCTGGCAGTTGGAAAAAACTAAGCATGCACCGCAAATCATCAGAAGTTCACATTCTGGTTCCCGCACCTGTCACTGGCTACATGCCAACAAGGGACAGAGATAAACACACTCTAAAACAAAGAAAGTTAAAGTTTAAACAACAAACACAATAACACAATCCATGACACTTACTGAATCTGATGAGGACTCCCAGACTTGTCCGCCCTGCCCCACCTCCGCTCATTCCTACTCCCATATCTGATGCTTCTTACGCCTTGTGGGACCACGTTTCAGTACATGAGTCAACTGGCTAAATTGGCCCTGCGTGACAGGGACCCCCACAGCTTCACTGGGCCCTAGGCAGCCGCCTTGCCCATAATCCAACTCTGGTTGCACTCACTGACTCAGTTTTAAACTGCCTCTGTAGTTCATTCCAGTCAGATGCTGCAGTGCTGAGTGCTGCCGGCGCTTAGGCCTCTTGATCCTAAGTACTGCTGGCCTCCCCCGGCTCCTCTTACTCTAGTTTGTGACGGCGCGCTAAATTTTGGAATCTAAGCGCCCTGCCTCAGAACACGCACAACCAATGAAAAAGGAGTAGCAAAGCACTCCTTTCTCATTGGCTGCAGTGCGTGACATCATCATGCATGTTTCTAGGAAGGAAGGAAGGAGAGGAAGGTACTGGACGGCGGCAGGTCACATTTAATGCCGTCCATACCTTTGTATCATGCGCTACTACTTTTTGTTTTATGGTGCACCGTGGGTATCACAAGCCACCATTAATAACGGTACAAAATGGCAAAATGACGGGGCGGCCAGAAAACATTAAAAAAAACGGGACTGTCCCGTTCAAAACGGTACATATGGTCAGCCTAGACTTGAGGAAAGGAGATTTAATCAGAAGGGTTTCTTTACAGTAAGGACAATAAAGGTATGGAATTCACTTCCTGAGGAGGTGGTGCTATCGAAAACATTAGATGCCTTTAAAAGGGGCCTGGATACTTATTTAAAAGAGCAGAACATAGAGGGCTATGTATGTTAGTATTGGGATGAATATTTAGTTGGGGCTTGTTGATCCAGGAAGAAATCTGATTGCCATTTGGAATCAAGAAGGAATTTTTTTTTCCCCATTCAAGGCAGAATTTTAAATTGCTAATTGAGGGGGGGTTTTTTGCCTTCTTTTGGATCAACGTTGGTAAACAGGAATAGGAAGAGGTTTAACTAGATGGACGCAAGTCTTTTTTCGACCTAAGTTACTATGTTACTATGATTATATTTTTTAACAGTAAGAACAGATAACTAAATGTTGATTTGGGTTTCCTGTCCCACTATCAAAGTTTCACATGACCCCTCTTTCACTATCTTACTCCTCATATGTAACCACATGTTAATCTGAATTCTAATAACAGGTTCTATATTATTATTAGTATATCAGCATGGCATACAGACAGATGCTTCCCCATACTCCAATACATGTAGGTATATATGTGGGTGTGCTATTCTATATGTGTATATGGGTTTATCTGCATATATGTACATGTAGGTATGCATGTATGTATGTGTTTGTGTATGTGTATATGTACTAGTATATATATAGACTCTTCTGTTTGGACGTACATTTTAGTATGTATTCCTACATATTTGGGTGTATGCATTTGTGTATATGTGTGTGTTCATATGTATGTGTTTATGTACATATGTATATGTACTTTATGCATATATATTTGTGGGTGGTTATATAGACAAATTGTATGTGTATGTATAGATGAATGTGTGTGTAGGTATGTATGTATGTGTATGTATAGATGAATGTGTGTAGGTATGTATGTATGTGTATGCATATATGTGTATATATATTTATATATATGTATGTGTATATATATATATATATATATATATATATATATATATGTATGTGTAAATGTATGTATATATTTATATATGTGTATTTGTATTTATGTATATGTGTATTTGTGTTTATGTATATGTGTGTGTGTGTGTGTATATGTGTATGTATGTGTATGTGTATGTATGTATATGTGTATGTGTGCATATATACATATGTGTGTGTATGTATGTGTGTATATGTATGCATGTTTATGTATATATACATATACATAAACATTAGGTTTTTTAACTAAAGATCATCCTGTTTGCCCTATACTATACAAGATACCTACAATTCATAAAGATCCTATACATCCACCTGGAAGGCCAATAGTATCAGCAATAGGATCACTATTACAACCCATTGCACAATTTTTGGATTATTATATCCAACCCTTGGCACAGAGCACCAGATCATATATTAGAGACACAACAGATTTTCTTCTGAAATTAAAGTCCCTAAACAACATAACTTCAGAAAGTATACTGGTGACATTGGATGTCAAATCCTTATACACCATGATACCAACAGTAGAGGGTATGGAAGCAGTACGAAAAGCCTTAGTAAAAAACCATGATGGAAAAAGACCTCCCACAGAATTTCTCATGACCCTATTAGGTTTCTGTTTAGGCTGCAACTATTTTAAATTTGAGAGATCATATTATCTACAAACCTCTGGAACTTCCATGGGTTCCAATATTGCACCATCATTCGCAAATTTATACATGGCCATGTATGAAGAGACATTTATTTTACCACACTATGAGGATAAAATATTGTGTTATTACAGATTTATAGATGATCTATTTTTAATATGGAACAAGGACATGGAGTCATTGAGGAATTTTGTAGATCACTTAAATAACTTAGAAACACCGATTAAATTTACATGTACAGCAAGTAAAGAACAGGTGAACTTTTTGGACATTACTATCACTAACCATAATGGAGTACTGAGTACCACCAATTATAGAAAAACAACAGACACACATTGTTGTTACATAGTAGTTGTCATCCCAAACATATCTTGGATTCAGTACCCTACTCACAAATGGTTAGAATTCTTAGGAACAATAGTGATAGAGAAAAAGGAATACAACAAGCTGAGGAACTAATCTTAAGACTCAAAGAAAGAGGGTACAATGAAAATCAATTGAGAGGACACTTGGAACGTGCTTGTGCTTATACACAGGACCAATTATTACAGCCAAAAATTAAGGCACCATCAGCACAGAGACTAATTTTCAGCTCACAATATACCCCATCATCAACTAGGATAAAGCAGGGTATATATGATCATTGGCACATTTTAACTAAAGACAGGTCATTACCTCCCATCTTTAGAAATCCACCACTCATGGCATACAAAAAAGGACCTAATTTGAGAAGCATGTTAGTCAAAACAGATCCAAAACAGTGTTATATCAGTGACAAGCAGACATGGCTGGGTCAAGTAAAACCTGGATGTTACAAATGCACAAGTTGCATCACATGTAAGAATTTAATTACTGGACAATCGTTTCATGATCCCAGGTCTGGAAAAATGATTCCTATAAAACAGAGATTGACGTGCACCTCAACATATGTGATATATTACATCATTTGTCCATGTTCTTTAATGTACATTGGGAAGACCATAACTTCAATCCGGGAACGCATGGCCAACCACAGGAAATCCATCAGGGATGCGCTTCAGACTGGCCACTCTGACAAACCAGTGGCAAGACATTTTCTTTCATGTAAACATACGGTGACTTCTCTTAAATATATGATTATAGATCAAGAACCCAACCCAAGTAGAGGAGGGGATAGGGGTCGCAAACTTCTTCAAAGAGAAACGCTGGATTAAGCGATTGAACACACTATCACCTAATGGATTAAATGAATACATCTCTTACTCATGTTTTATATGAGTGACTGTCATAATTCATATAGATATTAAGCCTGGCAAAGATGGTATTACATACTCCGCTTTAATCCATGGAAGTATGGAGGCGGAGGGATGAAGGGAACACCATAATATTTCTCCTTCCCAAATGAAAGTAGGAAGGACCACCTGGAGGACTTGGACCTTTAGGAGTTTCAGGTCCCGGGATGGATCCACCTGCCACAAATGATTAAATGGGGATCCACTCTGAAGATGATGTAGGAAGGACCACCTGGAGGACTTGGACCATTAGGAGTCTCAGGTCCCGGGATGGATCCACCTGCTATAACAGATTAAATTAGGATCCACCCTGTAGACGGTTTTTTAAATGCGAATATCCAAGAGGAGTGGTATCCTTCTTATCAATATTTCACTGAAACTAGGATCCTTGGGGATTTAGGAGGTGTTCATACATAATTATAGCATGTGAAGATGGTATATGCACTATAATCCTTGGATTGATCATCTAGATAATAGTTATGATATTATACTCCTTTAACTCATATCATTATGGAGATAATATTGTCTATCAATTGACATTTGTCCAGAAGATGACAATTTAAAACATGTTTTGATGTTTGATACAAAATACAAGTTGTTTGCATGATGTTTATCAAGCTGTGTATCAAATAGATAGCGATATGATGACCCAGGTAATATGGGGTTCATACATGAAACATTATGTAAATTGTGAGATGAGGGAGTTTTTATATATTTTCAACAATTTTATTGATTCCGGTGTGAGCTACGCGATGTGAGGGTGTCCTGCGCGGCCACACACCGATAGTTATTGTATTCATCATGTGTCACTTTGAAACACCGTAAAAGACAGTGTATGCATAGTATTTGTATTCATTATGTGTCACTTTGGTACATCTTAAAAAATGGTGTATTTCTATTTGTATCACTATTTGTTTCCATATAATAGTTTGCTCAAAAGAGACCCATGGTCATGAAGAGATCGAGATGAGGAGCTGGCCATCAATTGCTAAGGGGCATTCTATGACCTTCGGCACATAGGAATTACTGTGAGTCATGAATATTTATGTTGGGAGGCGTGTATAACGCAATTGCTGTTTTCTTTACCGATGTGAGCTGCGCAATGTGATGGAGACTCGCGGCGAGCCACACACCGGTAAGATGATGAGAATTTGTTAATAATATGGAGGATGTCGTAGAGAGGTGCTGAGAATGCCGAGATTGCAGATAATGCTCATGTATTATGAGATGCAGCGCAATGCGCTGGAGACCCGGTTGTAAATATAAATATAGACTCATTTAGAGCAAACAATAATGAGTTTCTAAAGAATTCTATATATTATTGCAGTACGGAATTGAAAAGATACATGTTGTGGGATTTGTTTTTAAATAATTTTAATAAAGGTATCACGTCCTTGGAAGGTGATTATCACCTTTTCAGGTGAAAGGTAATAGGTCACAGGTCACTTGGTATATAATGGCGGTATGTTCACCTGTTTGCTATCTTGACAAAGATCCCAGTGGGGATCGAAACGTTGATCCACAATAAACCACGTTTGGTTGATGTTAAAAGATTCCTGAGTGTGCTGATTATAACAAGTGTATATGAATCATTGGATCTGGCACCCAGGCAATAGCAGAAAGATTCGAGAGTGCATCCTTGTTTGATAATATATATATATATATATATATATATATATATATATATATATATATACTTGTATGTGTGTATGTGTGTGTGTGTATGTAAGTACACATATGGGCGTATGTTGTATGTAGACCTGCATGCACGTGCTGGATTGTTGGATGACAATTCTAGCATTCTTTACATGTGCAAACTTTTTTAATTCTCCCCACTCCATTACCATCTACTGCATTTTTTTCTCTTTTAGTTTATATTAACTTCCTGTTCTTTATATTTTGGATTAAAAGCATATAATTTGACCATTATTTTATGATTATTTTAATAGGCATATGCTCCTATTATAACTTACTACACTTAGAGGATATTTCTTGTGCTATCTACTCCTCCCCTTTTTTCTGCTTCACAGGTCAAACAGTAGCAGGCACACAAATCAGTCAATGGCAGGAGGACAGGTCAGTCAATGGCAGGAGGAAAAGTCACACAATGTCACAAGGACAGGACAGTCAATGACAGAAAGACAGGAGGACAGGACAGACTATGGCGGTAGCACAGGTAAGAGGGCAGCTCAAGGATACACCAGACAATGTCAGTAGGACAGGCCAAACAATGGCACAAGGACAGTCCAGATGATGGGAAGGAAAGCCCAAACAATGATAGGAAGAAAAATCATACAATGACACAAGAACAGGACAGACAATGGCAGGAGGCCAAGTCAGACAATGGCAGAAGGCCAGGTCAAACAATGGCAGGAGGACAGGTCAGACAATGACACAAGGACAGGCCAGATAACAGCAGGAGGAAAGATCAGACAATGGCAGAAGGACAAGACAGACAATGGTGGGAGGAAAGGCCAGACAAGGGCAATAGCAGCAGAAAGACAAAAGCATGAGGTCATACTAGATAATGTCAGGAGGACAGGCCAGTCAATGTCAGGAGGACAGGTCAGGCAATGGCTGTATAATGGAAAGAGGAAAGGCCAGACAAAGGCAGGAGGAAAGGTCAGACAATGGCAGGAGTACAGGTCAAGCAATGGCAGAGTGAGACAATAGCACAAGGACAGGGCAGACAATCACAATAGTACAGGTCAGAAAATGGCAGGCGCACAGGTCAGACAGTGGCATGAGGAAAGTTCATACAATGACACAAGGACAGGACAGACAATGGCATGATAATAGGACAGATAATGGTAAGTAGCACAGTCAGGCAGAATCATGAGGACAAGTCAGACAATGGAATGAGGATAGGTCAGATAATGGCACTAGAACAGGTCAGACAATGGCACAGGGGCAGGTCAGACAATGACATGACATGATGATAGGACAGACAATGACAGTAGCACAGGTCAGGCAGATTCATGAGGACAGGTCAGACAATGGCAGGAGTTCAGGTCAGATAATAGAACTAGGACAGGTCAGGCAATGGCAGTTGGATAGGTCAGACAACGGCACTGGGGTAGGATGACAGGATTAGAGGTCAGACTCTGGCAAAAGGACAGAATATAAAATAGCAGAAGGACAGACCAGACAATGGCAGGAGGATAGGCCAGACAATGGCAGGAGGACACATGAGACAATGGCAGGAGGATAGGTCAGGCAATGGCATGAGGACAGGCCAAACAATGGCAGGAGGACAGGTGCGATAAAGGCAGGATGACACACCAGGCAATGGTAGGGGGAGAGGCCAGACAATGGCACAAGGACAGGGCAGACAATGGCAGGAGCAGAGGTCATACAACAACACAATGATAGAACAGACAATGACATGATGACAGGACAAACAATTGCAGTACCACAGGTCAGACAGAAGCATGAAGACAAGCCAGACAATGGCAGGAGAACAGGTCAGACAATGGTACTAGGACAGGTGAGACAATGGCACTAGGAAAGGTCAGACAATGGCATGAGGACATGTTAGACAATGGCAGAAGGACAGGATTGACAATGGTGGGAGGATACATCAGTCAGTGGCAATAGGACAAGAAAGACAATGGCAGGATAGCAGGTCAGACAGTGGCAGGACAACGGGTCAGACAATAGCAGGATTACAAGTCAGACAATCGGCAGGAATACAGTATAGGCAATGACAGGAATACATGATAGACAATGGCATGAGGACAAGCTAGACAATGACGGGAGGACAGGATAGACAATGGCAGAAGGACAGGTTAGGCAATAGCAGGAGGACATGAAAGACAATGGCAGGAGGACAGGAAAGACAATGGCAGGAGGACAGGTGAGACAGTGGCATGAGGACAGGATGGCAGGACAACAGGTCATATAATGGAAGGAGGACACACCAGACAATGGCAGAGGAAGAGGGCAGACAATGGCAGGATCACAGGTCAGGCAATGGCAGGAGAAGATGGCAGACAGTGGCAGGAGGAGAGGTTGTATAATGACATAAGGACAGGATAGACAATGGCATGATGACAAGACAGACAATTGCAGTATTACAGGTCAGACAGAAGCATGAGGACAGGTCAGAAAATGGCACAATGATATGTCAGACAATGGCACTAGGACAGGTCAGACAATGACAGGAGGACAGGCCACACAATGGTGGGAGGAGAGGTCAGACAAGGCAGGAGGAAACACAAGACAGTGGCATGGGGAGAGGCCAGACAATGGCAGTAGGATAGGACAGACAATGGCAGGAGCACAGGTCAGACAATGGCAGAAGAGGTCAGACAGTGGCAGGAGAACAGGACAGACAATGGCAGGAGGAGAGACCAGACAATGGCACAAGGACAGGCCAGACAATGGCAGGAGAACAGGTCAGACAATGGCAGAAGGCGTGGTCATACAATGGCACAAGGACAGGACAAACAATAGCATGATGACAGGACAGACAATTGTAGTATCACAGGTCAACCAGAAGCATGAGGACAGATCAGACAATGGCACGAGGATAGGTCAGACAGTAGCAGGAGGACAGGTCAGACAATGGCATGAGGATAGGTCAGACAGAAGCACGAGGACAGGCCAGACAATGGCACGAGGATAGGTCAGACAGTAGCAGGAGGACAGGTCAGACAATGGCACTAAGACAGGTCAGAAAATGGCAGGAGGAGAGGTCAGACAATGGCAAGACAACAGGCCACATAATGGCAGTAGGACAGATCAGACAAGGCAGGAGGACACACCAGACAGTGGCAGGGGTAGAGGCCAGACAATGGCGTGAGGACAGGTCAGACAATGGCAGTGAGAAAGTCCAGACAATGACACGAGGACAAGTCAGGAAATGGCAGGAAGATAGCCCAGACAGTGGCAGGAGGACACATCAGACAATGGCAGTAGGACACATGGCACTAGGACAGGACAGACAGTGGCAGTGCCATCTAGTTTCTCACCTGTGCTGTTTATTCGGTAAGGCAGGATGCAGAGATTACGAAATTCAATACCGCATCCAAGTTCATTTTCTGGGACTGCAGATAAATAAGATAGAATTAAATGAAAGGATGTATAGATAAATGTTCTCTTACTACCCACTTTAGCATTTACATTGACATCTCTGGTTCTAGATTAATTTTAGAAATGTGTAAACTTAAATGAGCAGTAAACTTTTATTTAGGAAAAACTATACATTGAAGGGTTTATCCTGCTAAATAAAATGTTTAATTCAAAAATAATTATATCTCAAAATTGTTGCTTTCTTTCCTTCATTAAACTGCAGTTTTTTCCTGATAATCAGGGAGAGCTGTAGTCTATTACATTATGGAAGAAACTGCCTTTTGGGCACCCGTTGGCACTGTTGCTATATTACTATTAGCGGTAATAACTTTTGAATGAACCATCTCCCAGATGTGTGACATCTTTGTTTTATTTAGAGTGAAAAGCACAGTAACATTTTTCATTTTAAAAAGTTTACTGCTTATTTAATAGACAAAAAACTAACTGTGCAATGATTGTAAAGTGTAAGCTCAAATTAGAGGAGATACATCTATTTAGAAGAGGTCAACAATCACTTTTGGGCTTAACCCTTTGAGCGAGTACCCTTCTGGCACTGACTCCATCAGTGGCCTCATTGTCTGCTCCAGTCACAGGTTTCACTGACATACACTGAAGCTGAAGTACCAAGGAAATTGGTACAATTCAGGATCATTGCACTCAAATGGTTAATTATTCCCATTGCCAATACCAAGAATATGCAATGTGTCCCTTAAAGCTGCTGCCAAACTACAAATCCCATCAATCCAATGGGAGCTGTAGTCTGTTAGCAGCTAGAGGGTCTCACAGCGCCCACCACTGGCCTATACAATCCATGGGGAAGCACTGGTTCTATCAGGATCCCCTCAAGCATGAATGGGACCCCTTCATGCTTGGTGGGAGGGGGAAGGCTGGAGGAGGATTTTAACCCAGAAAGTTGTCCATTGCAATGCTTTACATACACTGAACATCCAACTGACACACAAACAGTTAAAGCATTATGGAGGTGATTTTATAATGACAATCAGTCTCCTTTCTCACTTTACGTATTCTACAAGTGAATCACATGTAAAGTCTAATTACCTGAACTTTTTTTCTTTATATTTTTTTCATGTTTTCCTATTTTTATACACTTATGTCCTGTACAGGGAACTGTCCGAGTGTGTTTCTAGAGAGCTTTCTGTCAGGGACATGAAAGCAGCAAGAGTACAACAATGTATAAAACATTCAGTGTAAGAAAGACAGAAACAATGTAGAAAATACTCCTCTATAGCACAGTGATAGCTCAGTGCTGCAGAGAGATAGCAACATTGTATCACTATTCCAGATTTCCCTATTCCCAACTGGAATCTCTTTGCAAACACAGATCCAGTCAACTCAATCGCACTGATTTAAAAGTGTAATGAAAAGTTGAAGATGAAAAGAAATAATAAAAAGTCCAGGCAAAGTGACTTTACTCTTGTGCACTAGCAGGATATGTATAGTCACTAAGGAGGGTGACTGTCTCTTTAAAAGCATAATAAAGCTTTAGTTTAACTTTACATATTCTGCAAAAGCAGAATATATACAGAGCCGAATTGCCAATATTTTTTTTATGTATTTATTTTATTCATTTGTTTATTTTATTTTCACTCTTTTTTTAATGTCCTTGATATTGATCTCCCTGGATCTGTTTCCAGAGAGCTTTCTGTCAGGGACTGTGAAAGCAGAGATAGTGATATAATGTAAAACAGATAGCATAGAGTGCTGCAGGGATAGTGTTACATTGTATCACTGTCTTGCTTTGATCGATGACTGTTCAGAAAACTCTCTGGAACTTCTCTACCACCAGAAAAAAGATTATTTTGATGTCATGCCAGAAACGCTAAAAATGCTTAATTTCAGGAGAGAGATGCTAATCATCTTGGTAGGAATGGAAAAGTATAATAGAAAAAAGGATAAGGGATATACACTTTTTCTTTATATAGTGACATATATGTATTTTAAGGACAACTAATGACTCCTATCAATAATCACCCACATTAATCTGGGCAGAAAATCCTCATGACCGCTATGAATAATTTCTGTCTGCAGTGGTTTTCCAAAATGTAACTTTAACCCGATCTGGAAGGGGGTGGCCGTTAAAGGGGAACTATCACCCCTATACAACTTTGGCTAAAAACTAACTTTATTTAGTGACTAGCTGGCATACTAGTGTTATTAAAAAAAAAAAATCATTGTTTGGCCAAAATTACACGTTTAAAGCTGATCCTGTGCCTTCCTTCTGGAGACACTGCAGGTACAGTTCTGCACAGTGGTCTGTGACTCTTCCTCTTCTCCCCTCCCACTCTCCTTTCTGGCCAATGAGAACAGCAGCTTACAAGAGAGGCTGGATCCAGACGCTACATGGGAGGGGAGCAGAGGAAAGGTGACAGACCACAGTGCAGAGCTGTACCCGCAGTCCGTTCGGAAGGAAAGCACAGGATCAGCTTTAAACGTGTAATGTTGGCCAAACAACAATTTTTTTTAAATAACACTAGTATGCCAGCTAGTCGCTATCTAAGTTACTTTTTAGCCAAAGCTGTTTAGGGGTGAGATGTCCCCTTTAAGGACCACAGAACATTTTTTTTTTACAGCATAATATTCTGGGATGGCAGAATCTTCTTAGAGACCTTAAGTGGGAGGAGTTTGGAGTCCTTCATTCCAGCAACCAATAATCATCACTGTCTCCATGGACCTGACGTCCAATAATAAAGATTCTATTTTGGAGAATCAATCAATGCATAGAGATCGTTAAACCTTTCTGACCGTATTAAGATAAATTGGGGGTTATTAGCAGGCATCAGTGTTCCTTGAATCAAATAGGGCTGTTGTTTTTTTTTTTTTTTTTTTTTTTTTAACAATTGTTTCATATAGACTTTCTTTTCACCAAAATATGGCTTTTTCTGCAAAACGTATCATAACAACATTTTAGATTTATTTTAATGGGATCAAAATCCAAAATATTTTTGCCAGAAAACAAATAGAAGAGGTATGACAGGGTGTCAGTGAGAACTTACTAGAGCAATTGTCACAGTTACGTGGAAACAAACATTTCCCGCTCTTTGATTGTTGTACCAAGCACTGGGACTCAGCCGCTGGCACTAGAATAACAGAGATAAAGGCACGTGTTAGACTGAGTTACTGATCAACATGCTAACAGATACTCAGATAAATGATCCATACACCTCATTCACATTGATGACTGAATTACAACCGTTCAACCACATGAAAAAATGCATGAAACCTGTATCATTGTGTCGTATGGGACTATTCATATTGATAATAAATACAGCTCTAAATTATTGTCTCACAGTGCATTAATGAAACTTCATCCAATTTTATTGTATAGAATGGAATTGCACTAAAATATAAAGTCAGTGTAATTACCGTGCGACATTGAAGCTGTGATGTTGAAGAAAATCATTATGGGTAGTAAAAGAGAGAATTATGTGATCTGACAAGCATTGTAAAAAGCATTCAACCTATGTACAAATTTTCATACTTTTTTATATGTGAATTCAGCGCATCAAAAAAATCACCAGCGTGAACTTAGCCATAAATAGACAAATAGAGATAAACACTAAGGGGTCATACCTGGGAACTTTGTCTTCTGGAGTCCCTGGAGGGGACTCATGTGGTGCCAGTGGGAGGATATAAATGACATGATGGGGCTTAACTGAGGATGGGGGTTGGGCATAATGGTCTGTACAATAAATTGGGAGGGAAGAGTGCAGAACAGGGTGGGAAGAAGTAGAAGTGGGAGGAACAGGCTGGGAGGGAGGAGAAGTGGGCGGGAAATGTGCAGGACAGGGTGGGAAGGAGGAGAAGTAGGAGGAAAGTGGGAGGGTGGGAAGAAGGTGAAATGGGAGGAACAGGCTGGGGAGGAGAAGTCACCGAATAGTAGGAGGAACAGGGCGGGAAGGAGGATAAGCAGGCGGGAAGTGGGCAGGAAGGAGTGGGAAGGAGGAGGAGTGGGTGGGAAGTTGGAGGAACAGGTTGGGAAGGAAGAGAAGTGGTAGGAACAGGCTGGGAAGGCGAAGTGGGCAGGAAGTAGGAGGAACAGGGTAGGAAAGAGGAGAAATGGGTGGGAGTGGGAGAAACAGGGTTGGAAGAAGGAAAAGTGGGCAGGAAGTGGGAGGAACAAGGTGGAAGGAGGAGAGGTGGGTAGGAAGTGGGAAGAACAGGGTGGGAAGGAGGAGAAGTGGGTGGGAAATGGGAGGAACAGGGTGGGAAGGAGGAGGAGTGGGTAGGAAGTGGGAGGAACATTGTGGGAATGAGGAGAAGTGGGTGGGAAGTGGGAGGAACAGGGTGAAAAGATGAGCAGTGGGTAGGAAGTGGGAAGAACAGGGTGGGAAGAGGAGAAGTGGGTGGAGTTTCATAAGAATAGGATAATCTGCCTCTGTCCCAGGAGACCTGGTAATTCACTACAAAAACTGGAGTCTCCAGAGCAAATCCGGAGCATTACCAGGTATGCTAAGGGCCCTACATTCAAAAGAAAAGTGGAAGAGTTCTATGGCAAACCAATTGCACTATAGGGGAGAACTAAAAATTAAAAAATTCCCATTAATTTAAATAGGAATTTTAACTCTTTGAATGCAAATGAGGTCTTCAACACATTGCTTCACAGCTCCCAAATATGCTGAAAGGCCCCAGTGAAAACAAATAATTACATATCTAGAACTGATTGTGCCTTTAGGATAATGGGCCCATGTGGATGTCAGGCCATGTCACACCCAGGGACGGCCCTTACATGGGTACTGGTGGGTCCAAGGGCCTAGGCGGCATTATGACAGGGGCGGCAATTTGCCACCCCAAGGCATGTTAATTGCAGTTAGTTGTCTGTGCATCCCCTGCTCACATTATGCTATTGTTCCAGCCCAGCCACCTGTGCCTCAGTCCTTGTCTTTTATCGTGACTTCTATTTTCTGTAGGCAGCAGTTATGCTGGGTCCCACGCCATCTTCCCTTTCATTGTGCAGACGATTGCTCCACACAGCCTCAGCTTTTACTTCCGGGTGCACTGAGGTGAGGTCACCTCAGTGCACCCCGGAAGTACCTGTGGACACGTCGGCTTCACACAGCGTGGGACCCAGCATAACTGCTACCTACAGAAAATAGAATTAAGGGAGAAGACAGGGACTGGGACACAGAATTCTCTGGCTCTTTAACCCTTTGAATTCCAGAGAAGTATCCAGTGCATTACAATGCGTTGGATACCTCTGTGGCACTCAGAAGGTTCATATAGGAAGAGGGAGCAACACAGGCATGAGAGACAGAGGAGGTGAGGACACCTCAGGTGGTAGAAGGGTAGTATTGAGACTAAACATCAGTTTCACAGAGAGAGAGGCAGCAACATGGCCCAGAGGCAATAATTTACATACAAATCCAACTAGAACAATGGAGAACGCCTTCTTCATGTGGCCAACTGGGTCCCCATCAACGTGGGGGGAGACTGGCCCTATGAATGCAGGCTGGCATGGCCCAGTTATTGAACTGTACCTGGTATTATCTCTGCAGACGACTTTACACAAGGAGGAGTAGGGATTTGGCCAGTGCAGTTTGTGAATGTGGTATGGTGTGGGTTTACACTGAGAATGGTCAGGATGCTAGATTTAAACATACTTCAAATTCAAGGATAGATCTGGGGTTTTACATTGAGACTGGTGTTGAGGTGTTATGTTCAAACAAGTTCTGCATCTAATGTTTAGACACAGGATTTGTTTGAAAATAGCAGCTTAACCCCAGCCTCACTGGAAAACCCCAGAATGTACCTTGTTCACTGTTCCACCTCTCTGTGTTAACTATTTGTGTCATGGGTGCAAACTGTGACAGGCTCAGTGCCCTAGCTTAGCTAACCTCAAGTTGCTGTGCCAAGTTCGAGCATGCTTAAATACTGCTGTCAGTCACTGAGCACATTTTGAAACTGCGCTCTAACTGCGGTTAAGTAGAGATATCCAGGACTCATAACAGTTTAAAGGTTCTCACAGTACTTTACAGGTGAGGCACCAAGATCTACATGTTAGGGGTTAAAGAAAAATATACAAGGCTGCATCATAACATTTCCTTTAACCATCTGAGTGCTAGAGGTTATGCAGTGCATTTCAGAACACTTACATGGCTTCTGGGAAGGTTAGACAAGGAAGCTGCAGCCTTACGGAACTTGTTATTTAACCCTTTCAGTGCCAGAATGGTGTCTAGCCATTGGATTTATGGCAGTTAAAGGGTTAATGTAATTTGTGATGTCCTCTCCCCCCCCTATTATTCTACATTTACAATATGTCTGTAGACACCAAGTCCAACCAAGTGTAACAGCATAACCGATATTTAGACTTGGTGTCTACAGACATTGTAAATCAGAATGCATATCTACAGCCCTAGTAACTTAAAGGGATAGTAATACTTAAAATGTAAAAAAAAATATATTGTAAGGTTTATCCCCCTGAGTAAAACAAGAGTACTCCCACTGCTGAGAGGTGTTTCATTCAAAAGTTATTAATTTTCAAAGTTGAAATTTTTAGGTGCAATATCACAGTGGCCTGAAATTGTACAGTGGCGCTGTTGCTACACCATCCTATGGAGATTTATGGTCAACTGACCAGAGTTGTCCATAGGATGGTGTAGCAACAGCGCCACTGTACAATTTCAGGCCACTGTGATATTGCACCTAAAAAATTCAACTTTGAAAATTAATAACTTTTGAATGAAACACCTCTCAGCAGTGGGAGTGCTCTTGTTTTACTCAGGGGGATAAACCCTACAACATATTTTTTTTACATTTTAAGTATTACTATCCCTTTAAGCTCTGCCTATGGACACAAAACCCCACCATCATATTTACTGGCTGAAATTATTTCAGCCAGTAAATATGATGTTGGGGTCTTGTGTCTATAGACACGAGGGCTGTAAACATGCACTCTGATTTACAATATGTCTGTAGACACCAACCAAGTGTAAGAGCCTAACTGATATTTAGTCTGACCCAACACCTGCTTGTCAATTGTATGAGGAATTTGCTTTGTTTCTCCCCTGTGTATCTATATTCTACGTCACCTCTGATGCTGCTCTTGTACTCAAAGGGTTAGAATTTTCTGCTCCTGTACTCAAAGGGTTAGAAATTCTAACCCATTGAGTACAGGCACAGACATCCCTGGTTATGAAAGGGTTAAAGTGGTGTCCTGTGTGAAAGATTGCTATCTAACACTACTGCAATTGTAAAAAATAGACAGTTCTAAAATATCACATAATGGATGTGGGTGTGGTTTTGGTGGGCGTGGTTTAGGGGGGGCAGCATTTCATCCTTGGACCCAGGCAGCACAATGTCTTGGGCCGGCACTGGTCACACCTGCACCTCCTGTAATCTACGTCCCTGTGGATGGCAGTGGGAAAGTCTATGGGCATTTAGGACATTCATCACCTCTATGCAGTGTTTAACACTATTTACTAAACAAGGAACAGAGCAAATGGTGTGATTTAAAGCCCTTTGAGGGCAAGAGGGATGCCCAACACATTGCAAAGCAATGGCACTGAAAGAGTTAACACCATTTTGCTCCTTGCTGGCTCTGGAGGTGACATATGGTAGTTGCTGGCATTAAAGTCCCGTTACTGTGAAGAACATTTCCCGCGGGGAGATCTATAGAGATCATAGGCTGTGGTACATACCTTGAAGTACAGCCGAGAGAATTTGATATTATTTTATTTGTCCCCTAAGGTGATGTTGGTTTGCCCCAGAATTGCTCCATTACTGTGTAGTGCAGTGGCCTCTGTGTATTCAGGAAGAGATGTGCAGGGAGACACAGTCAGATGTCATTAGGGTGGATATAATGATGTTCCTGGAATAGTCCTTATTATGCTGGAGTTAAGGTGTGTTTATCAGATCCCTGGCTTCTGTCTGTGCTCGTCTTCCAATCCCTAAACACTCACCGGGAGTCACGGTAGGTGTCTCTATTCCTCATTTATTTTTTTGTATTAACCCTGTGAGTACAATGTGTTGGATACCATTCTGGCACTCAGAGGGTTACTATGATCATATTCTCTCTCTTATGCCTTTGGATTACTGTCTGGATTCTGGGAACATTTTAGTCTTGTTTCTGCAGCTCAAGTAGTAAAGAAGCGTGCACTTAATTGCTGCCGATATCATTATATACAATTTATATACAAGGGGTAGATTAAATCATCCCTTTTACCAGTATAACAGAAACTTGCACAGAACGTGGGAGGGAGAACATTAAACCTGGCAGGGATCTATAGTTTGATGTGATGAGTTGATCTTGTGTTTGGTGGCACCAGGGAGAATGGATAACAGAGTGGGGAGTGATACGTTTATTTACATTTCCTTCATGTACCCATGTACAGTGTGTGGTACACCTTCCACAGTCCCATCAGATACTTCTCTGAACCTTTCTTTCTTTCTTTCTTTCTTTCTTTCTTTCTTTCTTTCTTTCTTTCTTTCTTTCTTTCTTTCTTTCTTTCTCTTTCTTTCTTAATTCTGTAGCAAATTAACTTCCCCACAGAGGAGAAATATGAATGAACTCCCTATGATTTAAAAGGGGCTTAAATCACGACTGATAGATCTCCAGCAGATCACTATGCATTACACTGAAGCTTACTACCATTCAAATGTTTTACCCCTTATTACTCCTACATGGAAAACATCATATTTAAATGATGATAATAAAACCTTTATGCTGCGACATAAGTATTATAATTAGGATTAAAATAGTTATATTTAAATAGGAAACTAATTTAATGTGATAAAATTCAGTAAATAAAGGAATTAATAAGGAAAGAGAACAAATAGTCCACCGAGCTGTTTTTTTCAGTACATTATTTACAGGAATGTGAAAAAGCTGAATCAACTTGTACAGCCACAAGGCTGAGTGTTGGCACATCACATTAATCAGGATGCAGTTTGTACTAATGATATTATGTGTGTGGATGAGAAATTGAGAAACATGTTTTAACCCTTTAAGAACCAGACATGTATTCAACATACGAGTTCACAATACTTTATGCACCCCTCTCGTCCTCAACCCTTTCAATGCCAAAGGAGAAGCAATGAGTTTGGTACCTTTTTATTACTTAAATGATAATAAATATCAAGCACGGAAAGAAAGATGGACCCATACAATTTGACAGCTCATAAAAGCCAATTTATTTTAATTGCTTCCCTTTCTACTGTAAAATCTAAGACTTGTTTAATCCTTTGAATAGTCACATAGCTACCAGAGAAGATCTTACTTTCACTTGCTGTTTTAACCCCTACCACTTCTGCTGGGAGACTGATCCATTTATCTATCACATTTTCTGTATTTTTATTTTTCTCACATTTTTCACCTACTACTTTTAGTCCATGTCCTCTTGTTATTGTTTTCCTTTTATTCTGGACATTAGATACATCTTTCTTTTTATTAAATTGCATAGAACAGCAATGCTCCAATCCTCAAAAGGTCAGGTTTTAAGGATCTCTCTAATTAAGCAATCAAATTCACTGAGTCACTGACTACCCTCCTGAGATCAAGCACTGATATATCATGAAAACCTGCACTGTTGGTGTATACTGAGGACGAACGCTGAAAATTACAGCTTAGAAAATATGACTGGTGTTGCTGGTGGTGTGTGTGTGTTTAAATGCATGTATGTATGTATGTGTAAGTGAGGTTTTTTGTGTATATGTGTGTGTGTGTATGAGTGGAAGAGAAATTTGTGTATGCGTATGTGTGCGTTTGTGTGTGTGAATGTGAGAGTTTGTGTGAGTATGAGAGTTTGCATATGTACGAGTATGTGTGTGTGTGAGTGTGTGTGTGTGAGTGAGTGAGAGAGTGTGTGTGTGTGTGTGTGATAGTTTGTATGTGTGTATATATGTTTGTGTGCATGTGTATATGTGTGTGTATATAAATATATTTTGTGTGTGCGTGGGAGAGATGTACCTGTCAAACCCATCTATGATGCAGGCATCTACAATTACAATGCACATTTTGTACAATAAAAAGGGGGACTCAGTCTGAATACTTTGACCAACTCTGATCTAGACCAGCGAAGCTCAAACCTGTCCTCACACCCTCCATCCCCTGTGGTCTGTGTTTTCAGGACCTACTTCATTATATACAAGTGAAAGTCGTTAAAGGGACAGTCATGTCCCATAAAAAAATTATACTTGTTTTGTATAGGTTTAAAATCTCTCTCTCAAACTGCCTGTAAAGACCCCCTTCTCCTGATTTTAGCTGTAAAGCTGACAGCAAGAGATTCGAGTTGGCCGACTCGAGGAGGCTCTTCAGCAGAGCCAAAATCACATTACTTAAAAAGAACAACTTAATTGGAACGGTCTACAAAAGTGCTTGCAAACCAGGCACACTTTGTAGACCTTTCCAATGAAGTTATTCTTTTTAAATAACACAATTTCGGCTCTGCTGCAGAGCCGCTGGCTGGTCCCTGGACTGGGATCTCTTGCTGTCAGCACAGCGCTGATGTCAAGAGAAGGGGAAGGAGAGAGGAACTTTACAGGCGAATATCTCTCAAACCGTAGAGGTTTGAAAGATAGGATTTGTGGCAAATTATTTATTTTTTACAATCAATACCTCCCAACTGTCCTGGATTTCTCAGGATAGTCCCTGTTCCTGGCTGTCTGTCCCTGAATCTTGTTATTTCTGTTTTTGTCCCTGGTTTTTACATTCTTTATGAACCCCATAGTCTATTTGCTTGTTATTAAAAGTTTAATAGTTTACAAGCCTCCTCATATGTTAATATTGACATTTTTTTTATTTTGTGTATTGGTAATGTTTATTTGGCTGGGTATCCTATTGAAATGTCGCCATCTATTGGCCGACCAACAAATGAGTGACACTTCAATAGTAAACCATTTTCCTGTACGTGATGTTTTATGTGTAAGGTTATCTGTTGACATCTCACTATGCGGTACTATGGACCATTACTGATGCTCTGTCATGTGACTGCTAAGGGGAAAAGTGTCCCTTGCAATGGCTATTTGGAATATTAAGTAAAACTGTGTGTTTTAAAGGGACACTACCAGCTAAAAAAACACTTTAGTGATGCTGAGTGAACTTTCAACACCACCTAATTGTTGCATTAGTCATTTTTAAATGTAAAATACAAGTTTTTACTTTATTTAGACATATATTGCACTAATTCAGGCTTCCCATGCAGCACCTCCTGTCTCAGCTCTGCATTACCTCTCTTACTGACACTTAGCCCACTCAGTGCTACACATTACTGATCAGTGTCATTGAGTAGGGGAGGCAATGTCGGGCGAAGACAGGATGTAACTGCATGGCATGCCATAATTAGCATAAATGTATATATCTCAATATCTCTAAACCCAGTTTTCTAAATAAACAATGGCTAATAACAAATACAGGTGATTTTGAAAGCTCTTTCAAAATCACCAAAGGTGGTTTTTAGGCGTCAGTATTTATTTAAATTAGATAAGAACTAGATGATCAGGACTGGCCAGTTGGAACTTATCAAGGCAATATATAAGCCATTCAGTAGCAAAATAACTGGACTGTTTTGAAAGAAATAGGGTTCATTAATTGATCATTTTGTCACAAGATTTCTCAGCTTTTCTGCTGATTAATATTTCCTTACATACAGAGTTATACTGTATCAGTAGGCTGATCAGGAAGGTCTGATAAAGACTAATTTAATTGGTAGCAGGAAAGCTATAAAATCTCAGTCACTGGGTTATGAGGCGAAGGTTGAACTTGATGGACTTGTGTCTTTTTTCAACCAAATTTACTATGTTACTATGTTTCTGTTTCACAAGCTTATAAAAAATTGTGTCAATCCTGGAGCAAACTGACTGCACCCTTGTTGAAAATTGAAAACGTCTATTGAATTAAGTTGGGATTTTAACCCCATGTTTGCCACCTCTCTAGCATTCAGTGATTGAAAAACCCAGTGGAAGTTATTGGAACGATTATTTGTCCCTTATGAATAAAGATGGTTTGCCCCAGAATTACTCCAATTCCTCTTACTATTCCAGCCTCATTTTTTATCCATTAGCATGTCTCTATTGTGTTCTGTCCGGAAAAATATTTGTAATTATTCAGTGAAATTAAAAATACAAATAGTTGTATATGCTATAGTGATGTATGTAAGAACATTACTACATTCTGAATCTGATTTGATACAAATAACTGTATCAATTTTGGGAAAATTGACTGTGCTAAAGGGGACAAATAAAAGATCCCATTAATTTAAATGGGGATTTTAACCACATGAACACTAGAGAGGTCCAATGTATTTTATATTACCCTTGAATTGCTACATTTACTCTTAAAATTGGTGTTATAGAGTCATGAAAAACAAAATGCCTTAATAAAAAGGTTAATAAAATAAAAAAATCACATTTTCTAGAGATAATGAATTAAGTCATCCCTTTGTTCCACTACAATATCAACTCAATGTTCTTACCAATTGCCAGTAGACATACAGCTACTATCAAGCCATTCCATCCTCTCAGTAGGCCCAAAGACATGGTTACTCTGTTGATGATGTTGTTGATGAATGAAGGAGACCAAGATGTGGAGCCAGCAGTCTATATGAGGACAAACTGTTGCCCTCTTGGCTTTAAAAGCTTAGACAGCAGTGGTGTCATCATTCCAATGTCATGTGTAGGGAAGTCATTTATCATCCAACATCATTAGCAAGAGAAGAAAAATCTAGGGATACGAGACGTTGACACATATGAAAGAATTTAAAATGTCTACCAAAGGGAGGAGAGCCCAGAAATGACACAGTGTAGAAGTATTGAATTAATTTCTGTGACAGATACATCATCTTTGGTCAAAGAAAGTTTTTATGGACCCCCCCCCCCCAAAAAAATGGACAATTTATGATCTTGGTTTATATATGTACCCAATAAGACCCTGTGACTCATTGGCTCTTTGACACAAAACATTGTAGAAAGGGAACAGCATGAAGAAAGGTTTAAGGACCAGATGAGTGTGTAAATCTTTGAGAAGCAATGTTACACGTCTGCCTGATCCTTATTTAATAGATCACTAATATCTAACAATTAAATTACTTGATGTATCTGTAAATATAATGCACTTACAGATAGAGTCAGCAATAAATATTTATTTTCTGATAGACGCATAAGATCTAATCCTAAACTTGATTAATTGTGTTTGTGCTGTTTGAAATGAGGGACAGGAGATAAGGCAGTTAATGTACTAAGTCCACTGCTATTTTGAAAGGCTCAGGTGATTTAAAGACAATGCAACACTATCACTTTAGAGACACCTATCAAGAGTACAATGGTAAAGGTAGTATGGAAGGTTTTCAAAAGGCATAAATGGCTTTCCCACAGAGCATATGTAAGGCTAAATTTTAGGGTCAGGAAAAAGAGACATTTTTCTGATGCTAACATAAAGTACAGTGTATTCAGGGGGAATCTTATCCTAGGAATATGTATGTGTCTTTCATATACCAGTCAGCCTTATCTATTATTTTACATGATGTTTCCAGTTTCTTGTGTATAGTTATGTCTATTCAGCTATGACTTTATGAAACGCCTCCTCACAACAAACAGCGGGCATCGATAGAAATGAATTGATCATATGGAACACCTGTCTTTATCAGATTGTAAAATGAAACCACTAGAAGTGGACTGCAGTAGAGATAACAGTTAACCTATATACATACACTTGACTGCTGTGTGAAGGACACCTTTCTGGGAAAATCATTCTGTTACACAAAATAAGAGCACATTTTTCATAGATTAATGTTCACCTTTAAGTGTATATAACACCATTTTTTTGTTAGAGTTCTTTTAAGTGATGGTTTAATACTAAATATCCATAATCACAATCCAATTATCAGTGCTAATTCCTCACTCATTCACCTCCTTGCACCGTTCTACATTCTTCACATTGCAGATATAATTGTTGCACCATGACATATAGCAATGTTTCTCTGTGTTAGTCCTTGGGGAACACAAAAAGAATAAGTGTAACTATGGAGGGTATAGGGTGTGGTTGAAACATGGCCCAGCACATGAAAGGGCCCATCATCTCCAGGGCTCAAAAGGTTTTACTTGTGCCCCTGGGAGAATAGTTTTGTGTTTGGGGGCCCAGCAAATATCTTACACCAGAGTCCTCCAGTGATTAGTTACTCAATGACCAAGATAGCAGGTATTCAGGTAATCACTGCTTAATTGTGGCGAGTAATTAGTGCTGTGCCGATTAGGGATAGCTTGAAAATCTGAAATGTTTGTGTATCCTGATGACTGGAGCAGGGAATCTCTGTCATACAGACTTTAATGTAAAATAATGGCATTCAAATATACATGACTCTTCAACTCTTACCCTATATATTACTTTCTTAATTTATATGTTTCCATGATCAACCCTTCATTATGATCAAAACCAATGAGGATAATGAACTAAGAATAACTGGTGGGAGATGCACTAAAGTGTTATAAAGAGGAGATAACTTCTCATGTGTGATAAACCCTCTTGGTCCTATATTATTCTATGGGAGAGCTTTACTTATAGACTTCAAGGGGAGATGCAATCATCCCCTCACTTACATCAAAGGTCAGTGACCCTCCTGATCTCACTAACCATTGGCCTGAACGGGTTCAGATAACGGATTAGCCATATTGACGCCCTTTCTATCCCATCCCCACAAACGTTTTCCCTGAGGAAGGGGCAGTTAGCTCCGAAACGTGTTGGAAAATTAGACATCAAAGATCAAGATTTGTCACTGGACTGAGATCAGCCCACTAAGAGAAACACTGCGGACTGGGACGAGATATACTGTATCCATTGAGAGACAGACCAATTCCATTCTGGAGGATAGTCATGAGAGTGGAGGCATGGACTCATCACTTGTGATTTGATGTGCACTACAACCAGAAAGGATCTGGAGAGCGGACAATTATAAATGTCTATTACATGCTATGTTACAAGTAGTTTTCTGGTGAGCACTCCATCATTGCGGGGGCTAATAATACCCCTATATTTATCACATTATATATACACCTCCGCTACAGGACATTTTCTACCTAAACTATACACCAGATGTTTTTACTATTTCTTTGACAGCCTCCCTCATACCGAGAATGTGTTTACTCAAGTATCCACTTGGACTGCATATTGTTATATTATCATACTAGTTGAAGAGCCTGTTACACGGGCCACAGTGCCACTGCCAGCCGGTCGCAGGGCAGTCATGAGCAGTAGAGACTGCCCACGCCACGGCTGATACAGTGCCAGCTGGTTGTGGGGCAGTCATGCGCAGTAGAGACTGCCCGCGTAGCGGCTGATACAGAGCAGGATGCTCCTTCGGAGCATCCTGCTCTGTATCAGCCTCATCACGGGCAGTCTCTACTGCGCATGACTGCGGCGTTACACACGTTTTAGCAAATTATTATATAGGATTTTTATATATACATTATTTTATCCCTATTCCTATTGTTTGATCCTTTGTACTATTGTTAGGCCTTCATAGCCTATTTTTTTATCAACCACATTGATATTTTATAGGACATAGATTTTTATATTGTCCCTCTTATCCTTTTTATCCATCACTGTGATTTTTTTTATTTTCCATCGGATAAAATATTTGGTTTACATATACCTTGTATTTTTATCTTGTACCATATTGTCCCAAGACAGACTACACTTAGATATCTGGTGCGCTGTCTCTTTTCTTTTTTTTTTGTCACTATATGTACTGGTTCAAGGAGACTAAGAGCAGCTGACAGCAGCACTGAGAAAAAGTGTGAACAACGCTATTCATTTTCTAACCTAATCATTCATCACTCTTCAACTAATGCATCCTCCATTATCTACTGACTCCTTTACCAATATCACCATCCTCATCCATTATTGAATGCTCAAAATGAACTGGCTTTATCCTTATGGACTGAGCATACAGACCAGGGTTTTTATTGCCTATTTTATTATTGTTTGATTGACACATATTATCCCCTATTGCTATTATTATAGAGCATCACTGTATTGTTATGTATTATGTATTATTTGATGTTTTAAGATTTACAATTCATATGTACAGTTACAATTAGGTAAACAACTAGTGTCCTAACTGGTATTAGGTGTATTCGTAGACCATTCCCTACCCTATCCCCCATGGTGTCACACACACAGTTAGTGCACCAATCTCCTACTGCCAACTGTAAATAACCCTACTTTTTACATAAAATTCACACAGGAGACAGCACACAAATTATTTCTCTGATATAGTGTGTTGGACCTTTTATTAAATCAGACTCATCTATATACATAAAGCGCTAGCCTGTGAAGCTCCCTGTGTGCGAAACTGCACATACGCAGAAGAGACTGCTGGAGCTATGCAGTCATGTGCAGTAGAGACTGGCCAAATGCACCGATCCGGAGGGGGGGAGCTCCGGACGGCTCACCGCCTGTCTCTGCTCCTGGCTCCGGGGCAGCAGCAGAGGCCGCTGGGTGGCACTTTAGCCCATGTATACGGGCTTTCTAACTAGTAATCAGAATAATTTTAGCCTTAGACAGACACACACACCCCAACCCTCCCTCCTAGAATTTGATATTTGGTCTTTCGGTCTATCTGGGGGAAGCCAGCTGTTGAGGGCTAAAATTAAAATCCCATTATGATGATGAAAGTCCTGAACAGTTGGTCCTTAGGCTGTACAACCCTGGTCTACACGATCCACTATCCATCTTCTGTTACATTTTTCATAGATTCTTTACTCTCTGTAGACTCTTTGTAATTGTTTGGTTATAATTATTACTCCCACAAGCATGCTGTTGCTGGTTAATTAATTAGAGGTAGTGATAACAAAGAAACATCATCTAATGACAAATAGGGTTGCCCTGTTACCTTAAATCAGGGTTGTCCAAGTTCGATGCTCATGGGTCACCAACAGGCCAGAATGTAAGGATTTCCCTGACTGAGCATAGGTGAGTTAATCAGTGGCGCATTCATTTTGATTGGTCAGCTGTTCTCAAACAGGAAAATCCTTAACCCGTTAAGGACTGGAGGTCCAGGGGTTGTCGGTACAAATGCCTTTTTGTGTGTGTGTGTGTTTGGAGAGCTGGTACATGTACCATCTCACCTGGGAGAGGCTAAAATTGACTGCTTTGGTCTTGGTGCTCTTTGATTAAAAAAAAAATCATGATGTGCTGGTTCTGGCATGTCATTGGTCATTAACAGGTTAAATCATGGTGTGTTGGTAGCTCTCGAGGACCAAACTTGGACACCCCTGCCTTAAGTATTGTTTTCTCTGAGCAATTCTGAATCATCAGTCTTTAGCACTGAACATGAATATGAGATTCCACCTCCAACACCGGAATGTTTAAAGGGCAAAGTAGGACATGGAGCAATAGTGCACTGTAGTACTGATGTGCTGCAATTCTGGGGTGAAATAACTACACAGCAGAACAAATAAAACATCCCATTGATTTAAATTGGACTTTTTAACATCTTAAATACTACGGATATCTCAGCCCTCGCCACCATCCAAGTGGGTTAAAATACCCATTGAAATCAATAGGATATCTTGGAATAATGTTTTGCTGTGGTGCACTTGGTTTACACCAGAATTGCAAACATTGTTATCATATACGTAACTGGGCGGCTGAGTAAATTGGAAGTCTGTGTCCTCGTAGGTCAACAGTATCACAGAGTGATCTATCCGTCTTCCTTTCATGTACTCTTCTGTCTTTAGGGTAAAGGTAAAAATTTGCCAGTGTTTTCCCAGTGGTGTTTAATCTGTAGCCTAATGCTAGTGGCTGCCCTACAGAGGTTGTACTACAGCATGTGATCACTGTTTTGAATATCAGGGGACAATCTCTTCCAGATACCTTCCTTCCCATCTCCTCCTGAAATCCCTCTATTGGCTACCTATAAAGTATCGCATTTGTTACAAGATTCTCCTCCTCTCCTTTAACCCTTTGAGTGTCAGAGGGGTAGACAAAAAAAGCAATGGCACTCAAAGAATTAAGTCTCTTTGTTCTTCAGCACCCTCTTGCATTTCTGCCCTTATCTCCCGCTACACCCCTTCCAGTCACTAACGTTCTTCTCTAGGGTTCTTCCTGTCCTCTCCCTAAACAACTCAAGCCATCTCTCAGCAACAATCTTTTTCACTGGCTGCCCCTCGACTTTGGAATGCCCTCCCTGTCACCATTCACCAATCATCCACACTCATCACTTTCAATCATCTCCTCAAAACCCACTTGCTCCTTGTGGCACTGACAGTCATACCTGAATCATTCTGCACTTACCTTACTGAAGCCTTGTACTTGCACTTATGATCCTCCTCCTACTGTCTCTGTATGTCATCAGGATTAATCATTAGATTGAAAGCTCTTGGGGCAGGGTCCCTTTCCTCATGTATGATCATACCTGGGAACTCTCCAGTTTTGCTCCGGAGACTCCGGGTTTGACAATGAATTACCGGGTCTTCGGGACAAAGTCAGATTCTGCAGCTGTGAGGAAACCCTGATCAATCCCACCCTATTCCTATGCCTCCCACTCGCACCCTCTTATACCCCTTCCCCAGTTTATTCAGGCCCCCTCACAATTAAGCCATGCCACTTTTATTATGCAAATTGCATCATTTCTGTACCCTCACTGGCACTTATGGGCTCTCCTCCGGGCAACCCCAAGCAAGTAGTTCCCCAGTATGTGTATGATCCCTTGGCTGCACCTTCTCCCACAAATTATGCAATGATCACACTTTAGCCTAATGTTCTTTACTCAGTTCTGTATTTTTGTATTGTATTATTCTAGGTTTTGTAAAGCGCTGTGTATATGTATGGTACTATATAAATAAAGATAGATACATACATACATAAATACATACATTGTTAAACTTTAATAGCAGCAAGTCCTGTACACCACCACATAGGAGTAGAGGAAGAAAACACAAGCTGTCCCAATGTTCTTCCCTTGGCACAAGTGCCATTAAGTGGAGGAAGTCTGGTGGCTTTAGGTTAGGAAATTGACGTTAGTCAGATGTAGGGGCTGAAGATCAATTCCAACACCTGGACCTTTTCAGTAGCAGATGCACCTTCCCCCCTATGCATGCACTCACTCGGTCTCTCTCTCATTCTGTCACTCTGTCTCTCTCTCATTCTGTCACACTCTCTCTCTCTCATTCTGTCACTCTGGCTCTCTCTCTTTCTGTCACTCTATCTCTGTCTCTCTCTGTGACATTTTATTGTGTTTAATTCCACGGCTCAGATCTTAACTCCCTCAGGGTAAGAAATAAAATACTTTCCCACATGTAAATTGTGTGGTTAGTTCTCCATTTCCAACCTGCTCTTTTATTGCTTCATCTTTTTTTCTCTTAACGCCCTCTTTTCACACCTGTGATTTCTCAGGAATAATAATTACATCTCACTATCTCATTCATCACCCTCATCCTCCATTTCCAGCTTTCTGCTCTCCCTCCCCCTTTCTTCTTGCTTTATACTGTCACCTCTCTTGAACCAGTGACAACAGCGCAGCAACTTACAGTAAATGAGAGGATTCTTTCTGCCATCAACTGTATCACACAACAGTCTATAAGTCACATATTATCACACAGCAGTCTATAAGTCACACAGTATCACACAGCTGTCTATAGGTCACACAGTATCACACAGCTGTCTATAGGTCACACAGTATCACACAGCAGTCTATAAGTCACACAGTATCACACAGCAGTCTATATGTCACACAGTATCACACAGCTGTCTATAGGTCACACAGTATCACACAGCAGTCTATAAGTCACACAGTATCACACAGCTGTCTATAAGTCACACAGTATCACACAGCTGTCTATAGGTCACACAGTATCACACAGCTGTCTATAAGTCACACAGTATCACACAGCTGTCTATATGTCACATAGTATCACACAGCTGTCTATAGATCACATTGTATCACCCAACAGTCTATATGTCACATAGTACCACACAGCAGTCTATATGTCACACAGTATCACCCAACAGTCTATAAGTCATACAGTATCACACAGCAGTCTATATGTCACACACTATCACACAGCAGTCTATAAGTCATGTGTGACATTTCACCTTAATCAGTCACTGAGGTCACCATTGCTACTATCCAGTACTTGCAGCCAAGGCTGCCTTGCTCGGTATTGGTAAGGCCGGTAGAACCTATCTCACATTGTACCAATCTAGGTTGCCTTACCCGGTATTGGCAAGGCCGGTAGAGCCGTCTCTATTCATTGCACCAGTCTCCAGGCTGCCTTGCCCGGTATATTGGCAGGGCCGGTAGAGCCTATACTATTCGTTATACCAGTCTCCAGGCTGCCCTGCCCGGTATATTGGCAGGGCCGGTAGAGCCGTCTCTATTCATTGCACCAGTCTCCAGGCTGCCTTGCCCGGTATATTGGCAGGGCCGGTAGAGCCTATACTATTCGTTATACCAGTCTCCTGGCTGCCTTGCCCGGTATATTGGCAGGGCCAGTAGAGTCTTACTATCCGTTGTACCAGTCTCCAGGCTGCCCTGCCCGGTATATTGGTAAGGCCGGTAGAACCTTTTCCTCCTTGTGCCATCTAAGGTTGCCTTACCCGGTACTGGCAGGGCCGGTAGAGCCTGTTCTACATGTTGTATACCTATACTCAAAACTACTATGCATTATTGCTATACGTTCTATGTGTATGCTACCCATAAGGGTTTCCTTTAAACTTTTCAATAACGTTGTGTTTTTATCTTAACTCTGTGTCTGAGAGTCATAACAAGCCACGACAGTCACACAGTATCACACAGCTCTCTATAAGTCACACAGTACCACACAGCATTCTATATGTCACACAGTACCACACAGCAGTCTAAATGTCACACAGTATCACACAGCAGTCTATAGATCACACTGTATCACACAGCAGTCTATATGTCACACAGTATCACCCAACAGTCTATAGGTCACATTGTATCACCCAACAGTCTATATGTCACACAGTATCACACAGCAGCCTCACACAGCAGTCTATATGTCACACAGTATCACATAGCAGTCTATATGTCACACAGCAGTCTATATGTCACACAGTATCACATAGCAGTCTATATGTCACACAGCAGTCTATATGTCACACAGTATCACACAGCAGTCTATATGTCACACAGTATCAGTCAACGCTCTATATGCCACACAGTATCACACAGCAGTCTAGATGTCATTCAGTACCACACAGTAGTCTATATGTCATTCATAGGTACTACATTTCCCGCTGTAACATTACTTCTTTTGAGGACTGAAGTTTAGAAATAAGTCAAAGTTGTGAGTCCTACAGCCACATATGGCTTTAAAAATGTGTTAGCATGCAGAATGCATTTGTCCTTTGCCCACAACACTAACTTCCTGCTTAAAGGGATAGTAATACTTAAGATGTAAAAAAAATATATGTTGAAAGGTTTATGTCCCCGAATAAAACTAGGGTACTCCCACTGCTAAGAGATACTTTATTAAAACATTATAACAGCTCAAATGGAATTGTTTAGGTACAATATCACAGTGGCCTGAAAATGTATAGTGGCGCTGTTGCTACACCATCCTATGGAGATTTATGGTCTACAGACAAGAGCAGTCCATAGGATGGTGTAGCAACTGCGCCACTGTAAATTTTCAGGCCACTGATATTGCACCTAAAAAATTCAAGTTTGAGCTGTCATAATTTTTTAATAAAATATCTCTCAGCCGTGGGAGTACCCTTGTTTTACTCAGGGGGATTAACCCTACAACATATACTTTTTTGACATTTTAAGTATTACTATCCCTTTAAGTGACACTGGCAAATATTCATGATGATTTCAAGAAATAAAAAAAAAAAATTCTACATTTTGGAAGATGTGTATTGTAGTGGTGGTGGTGGAGGACTGGCTGGTATGGTGTGATTTGTGAATGTATATAGTTTTTACTATTGTCATGTTTGCGTCAAATCTTTATCCTCCTTCTTAGATTAGTGACACACGTTATTTGTCACTCACAGAAGTGGTCAAAAGTGGGGTAGATGGTGGAAACCCTTCTTCACATCCGTCCTCTACCTTCTCATCTGTGCTGCTGGTAATATATTTGTCCTGACATTGTCTGTCATGTGTGGTCTGTGGACTTCATAGACTGAGGAGTTCCTGAGGCGTGTCAGAGACATTGCAATGATGGGGAGGAAATGGTTAATTTTTCTTTTAATCCAAATTCTCTAAAAATCTGTGTTTAAATTAGCTCATTCTTCTGGACAAAAGGGGCCTCTATTTACCTACATGGGAGTGAAAAATATCTAGGTGACTTTTATGGTGATTGATATCGAATTGCAGACAACCACAGTCTCAAGCAGTTTTATTATCTTATGAGAAAATCTCAAAGTCTGGGAAGAAGATATATTCCCATGTGAGAAAGTCTGGTAGGATTAAATATTTATATGACGTCTAATGACCTCTTTAATACATCACTGATGACACAAAATTTATCATATCTAAAATGTTTAGGTGGAGTAAGAGTTAATGCTAGTGCTTTGGAATTTTTCCATAATAATATGCATGATGTCACTGCATAAAGAGATGGATCTCTATCCAATCAGAGGAAATTCTGATAAGGGTAATTTTACATTTTAAATATGTAAGTTTAGAGAGAAAAGGAGTCTTGAGTCTTGGCTTTTTCCTCTTGGTTCCTGGCTCTTTAATTCCTGCTATATACCTAGCTGCCTGCTAAATAAATCCTAAGAAATCCACACTTATTGGACTGGTAACTGTATATCTTTCCTTATTTAAACTCTGCAAAATTCAGAATCAAATATATATTTCTTCTATATTTGAAGACACTTAATTTTTCTTATAATTTTCTTAATTAGACTGGCCAACCATTTGGGATCAATTATAATAAGCTATATTAGCTGTAGTAATTCTGAAATTAAGCACAATTCATTTGTTATTGGTAATTTGTAATATTTTACCAGATAAGAGTAAAATAGGTTATAGCAGTGAGATATATAGATCCTTGTTATATATTAGTTAATATAATTTATATTTCTAGGATAATATATTGTGTTTCTGGAAAGGTTATAATAGCTAATATTTGATCTGGGGAAATATTTGAATTAATTAAATAACCATTTAACTGCTATTTGTCTATTTACTATGAGGTGTTTCTTGGGTTTCTTTGTTCAGGTTTTGGATCTAAACCTTTGTACAGTGAAACGTTTTTAAACATCTCACTAAACAAAAGAAGTAGCCATCTTGGGTGTGGCATCCTATATTTTACTAGTGATTTAACCCTTGGAGTGCCCTATAGGTTTTACATAGAACTGCTATATTCATATTTGTTATATATGTTGCACGAAGTTTAAAGGGATAGTAATGCCTAAAATGTAAAAAAAAATATGTTGTAGGGTTTATCCCCCTGAGTAAAACAAGAGTACTCCCACTGCTGAAAGATGTTTCATTCAAAAGTTATTAATTTTCAAAGTTGAATTTTTTAGGTGCAATATCACAGTGGCCTGAAATTTTACAGTGGCGCTGTTGCTACACCATCCTATGGAGATTTATGGTCCTGAGACCAGAGCTGTCCATAGGATGGTGCAGCAACAGCGCCACTGTACAATTTCAGGCCACTGTGATATTGCACCTAAAAAATTCAACTTTGAAAATTAATAACTTTTGAATGAAACATCTTTCAGCAGTGGGAGTACTCAGGGGGATAAAGCCTACAACATATATTTTTTTACATTTTAGGTATTACTATCCCTTTAATATACTGGTTAGACGTCTATTATTGAATTGATTCTAAGTATATTCTTGGTATAATCTATTATCGACTATATTAATTGCAATTTATATGTTTTATTCAGAAGGTATGAAATATTTGAAATCAGTACATAAATAAATTATAGTGATCTGTATCTGGCATTTTATTCCCGTTAGTCTCTAAATTTGATTATTATATATGGTATAAGGGAATTGTCAGAGGACCTGGGTTAATATTAAAATTTACTCACCTGACAACATACCTTAAACATCAATTAGCATAGCTGGGCAGAGGTACTCAATTCTTTACTGTGAAGTAGCGTGTCAATGCCTAGTATTGTGTAAAGTTCTCAAAATTATTTAATATTGTCATTTATCTATTTATGCGAATATATCCAATCTGATTGGTTTTCTTGTTTTAACCCCTTGGATACCTTCAACATAATTGGTTCAACAGGTGCTGCTGCTACTACTTCTATTGGGGCTAGATGCTGATGCAATTCTACTGCCACTACTACTAGGTGTCAAAAGTGTAGCACCTAAAAAATTCAAGTTTGAGCTGTCATAATTTTTTAATAAAATATCTCTCAGCCGTGGGAGTACCCTTATTTTACTCAGGGGGATTAACCCTACAACATATACTTTTTTGACATTTTAAGTATTACTATCCCTTTAAGTGACACTGGCAAATATTCATGATGATTTCAAGAAATTCTACTGCCACTACTACTAGGTGTCAAAGGTGTAGCACTTACAGCAGCAGAGGCACTCATCATATCTAACATTGTGGATGTTAATAAACTGTGTTGCTCTTGCTGGGTACTCAAAACAGGTGTGTGTGACTGAGTGGGACTTGGACTTTGATGAGGCAATGATAATAATGATGACTGATAGGGTGACTATGTGCTTTTTTGACATCTGTGCTTGTCCAGGGTCATACTTCTCAAACACTTTATAGACAGGCACAGTGCTCCTTAAAATTAGTGGAAGATTCAGCCTTTGACTTTCTGCTAACCTTATAGCCCTGCCATCATCCTCACTCTCAACTTCATTTGTATCTGAACAAGAAAAGGATGCTGGAGGGATATATTCTAGATCTGCATCATCGGTCATCATTAGGTCATCCTCAGCAGCATCAGCATCACCTGACAGTTCTTGCCCACTACTATCCTTAAATTCCTCAAAGCTTTTGGAGGTCTCAAACAATTTCTTGTTACTTTTACTGTAACAAAGTTCCCTACTCTGGGTGTTTTGGTGCTTGTTTGTCTCGTTATCTGATGCAGCAGGTGGTTCAGCTGCTACACCTTCTTCTATTATGCTGTCAGCGCTATGCGCTTACCTTAGAGAGGAACTGGATGCTTCGGTGCTCATCTGGGCAGCCTGTTCCCTCTGCCATCAGTCCCTCTCAGCTTTATGCTGCATCTCAGTTCTGCCTTCCGCATCTGGTCGGCATAGTGCGGGCGCACATCACTAGGAATTCATCTAGTGACGTTGTGTCCTTCTCTTAAAGCTACAGGGACATTTGGTGTTCCACCTCCTGGGTTGTGGGAGGGTATATTACCTGTCTGGACACTACCTCAGTTGCCCTTTCGTGGTGTTCCAGTGCAGTCTAGTTAGTTTGGTTTCCGTGTATGATCCTTGGCCTGTCTATCGTTACTTTTGGTGTCCAGTGTCATGGCTTGTCTGACTACCCACTTGGTTTTGACCATCAGCTCTGGCTGACTACCCACTCTGGTACTGACCCCTGGCTTGTCTGACTATCCACTTGGTTTTGACCATTGGCTTTGGCTGACTACTCGCTCTGGTACTGACCCCTGGCTTCCCTATTTAAGTATTGGGCTACTGGCGACTTTGGCCCATTACCCACTCTGGGACTGACTGTAGGCCTGAGTCAGTTTGATACTACTATTGTTGCGAGCTGTTCCAGTTCTGGAACCTGGCTGGGTCTTACTCCTGGTATCTGGGTGATACCCCACTAGTTGCGACCTGTTCCAATTAGGAATATCCTTGGGTCCCAGTCCCAGTTTTGGTGCTATTGCACCGTTCCCCGTTATTGAGACCTTTCAGGAGCAGTCTCTTATTCCTGGTAGGAACCGCTTGCTTCCAGTCAGGTTCTCTACTCTCTTTGAGAGTATTGTTTGTGATTATGCATTGATTATCTACCTCTCATTCAATAAAGGTGGTGTTTCTATTACTGTACTGACTCCTTGTCCATTCATTGGTATCCATGACACATGCTATTGCCAGCATCATCAGCACTTGAATCCGACTTGTTGTCACCTTCAGTGTACTTCTTATATGGTTCTTTATTTCTACCGGCACTGGTGGTGCTGAAACTAGTTTTGCTGGGACCCTGACAAACTGAATCCTCCCTTGGAGTAGAGGGATCATCATCATTGATTGCACTCGCTGCAGCAACCATTGCTGCAGTCAGTTTTCGAACTACTACTTTACTCTTACATCCCTGCACTGTTCCACCCCCCCCTTCCCATTCCCCTTGTGTGTTTGCTGTACATTAAGCAACTAAACTGTGTTTTTTTACTGTATGGTACACAATACAAATGATGGAGCTGTATGATACCTTGCCTAAGCCCAGTCAGCTGTCTGTCACTTATTTATTTTGAATTGTTTTTAAGTTGTCCACCCTGTTGTCTTATCATAGTCTGTCCAAAAAAAAAAATAACTGAAAAAACAAGATCAACGTCTTTCCCCAGACTTCCCCACCCAGCACAGAGATAATAACAGCAAGACCAGCAAGCAAATAGGTCCCTAGCTGCCTGTGTCTTGCCTGTCAGTCACGTGGAATTTTGGAGTATTTGGGGTCAACCTCCTTCCTCCCTTCTTCTCCCCAGAGAGTCCCACTGACTCTCCTAATACACACTTACACAGAAAAAAAGTCCTACTAAAAGATTCCCTAAACTAAACTAAACTAATTCCCCTCTCTGTCTTCTCTAGCTCAAAAAACATGCTGCTCTCTCCTCTCACAAACACAGAATGGCTGCTGTGAGAGTCTGGCACCCTTTTATATGGCTGTAGAAAACTTTTGTGTGGTGGAGAAATATTTTTCTTCCCACTGATTTCAATGGGCGAAAAAGGCAGGAAAAAGTGGAACAACAGCACTTTTCTTTTTTATAATAGTTTCACTTATTGTTATATAAATCAGGTCACTAGTGATGAGCGAGCACCCCAATGCTCGGGTGTTCGGGTGCTCTGACCGAGCACCCCCTGAGGCTCGAGTGCTCGGCCGAGCACCCGAGCCCCATTGAAGTCAATGGGAGGACTCGAGCATTACACCAGGCACCCCCTGCTCTGATGAGGGGAGGGTGCCTGGTCCATAGGAAAAGGGCAGAAAAGGATGGAAACACCACAGAAATGGTTCAGGGACAGCATAGGGAGGATGTCTGGATGCATCTTGGACTCCAACATCGCTGCTGGGAACGATCTTTCGCCCGTAGTACGCCATTTTTACAGACTGACCATAAAACACACAAAAAGGAAAATAAAAACGACTTTAGGCAAAAAATTGTTACCAAACAGTATTTGCTGTATATTTACTTGTATATCATCTGCAAATTCTCCCAAAAATTTCCTTGATTTTCAGAACTGAGGCCATGATTAAGAGGGAAACGTGCGCAAAGGCAAATTCTCCCAAAAATTTCCTTGATTTTCAGAACTGAGGCCATGATTAAGAGGGAAACGTGCGCAGAGGCAAATTCTCCCAAAAATTTCCTTGATTTTCAGAACTGAGGCCATGATTAAGAGGGAAACGTGCGCAGAGGCAAATTCTCCCAAAAATTTCCTTGATTTTCAGAACTGAGGCCATGATTAAGAGGGAAACGTGCGCTGAGCTGACCATCTAAAACATTATGGGTGAGGGTCTGCTGCAGAGCTGACCATCCTAAACATTATATGCGAAGGCCCGCTAGTGAGCTGACGCTATAAAACATTATATGAGAGGGCCCGCTAGAGAGCTGACCCAATAAAACATTATATGAGAAGGCCCGCTGGTGAGCTGACCTATATAAAAATTGTCAAACAGGGCCCGCTGGTGAGCTGGCCCTATATAAAAATTATATCACAGGGCCCGCTGGTGAGCTGGCCCTATATAAAAATTATATCACAGGGCATATGGAAGAGGAGGAGGAGGATGAGAAGATTAAGAGTCAACCATATACCCGTTTTTTGGGTGGAAGGGGTGAATGGGAATACAGAGTATTCCCATCATTGTAAATAACATATATAAAGTGAGTTTATGTTCCCCCGGGGCTTTCCTCCAGTGGAGTGGAGAAGTCAGGGGAAATCCAGGCCTTGTTCATTTTTATAAGTGTCAACCTATCAGCATTGTCGGTGGAAAGGCGGATACGCTTATCTGTTATGATGCCACCAGCAGCACTAAATACCCGCTCAGACAGAACGCTGGCGGCAGGGCAGGCCAGCACCTCCAAGGCGTAGAGTGCCAGTTCATACCACGTGTCCAGCTTGGACACCCAGTAGTTGTAAGGCACAGAGGGATCATTGAGGACGCTGACACGGTCTGCTACGTACTCCTTCACCATCTTCCAAAACTTTTCCCTCCTTGTGACACTAGGCTGCGCATCAGGGTGAGGGTGCTGGCGGGGTGTCATGAAGGTGTCCCACGCCTTGGAGAGTGTTGCCCTGCCTTTGTCGGAACTGCTGTGTGCTCCCCTTTTCTCCCCTTCTCGGTTGGCCAAGGTAGCACGTACTCTGCCGCCAGCGTTGTCAGATGGAAAATTTTGGAGCAATTTTTCAACAAGAACCTTCTGGTATTGCACCATTTTGCTTGTCCTCTCCACCGGAGGAATGAGAGATGAGAAATTCTCTTTGTAGCGGGGGTCCAGAAGGGTGAACACCCAGTAATCCGTGTTGTCTAAAATGCGTATAACGCATGGGTCACGGGAAAGGCAGCCTAACATAAAGTCAGCCATGTGTGCCAGAGTACCAACAGTCAAGATTTCGCTGTCCTCACCAGGAGGATGACTCTCAATCTCCTCATCCTCTTCCTCCTCTTCTGCCCACCCACGCTGAAGAGATGGAACTAAAGTTCCATGGCTACCCTCTGTAGCGGAGGCAACAGTGTCTTCCTCCTCCTCCTCCTCCTCCTCCTCCGCCTCCTCCAATTGTCGCTGAGAAGACGAAGTGAGGGTGCTCTGGCTATCACCTTGTGTAAGCTCTTCCTCCCCCATTTCCACCTCTTCCACATGCAAAGCGTCGGTTTTAATTGTGAGCAGCGAGCGTTTCAGTAGACACAGAAGTGGGATGGTTACACTGATAATAGCGTTATCGCCGCTCACCATCTGTGTCGATTCCTCAAAATTGCGTAAAACCTCGCAGAGGTCTGACATCCATTCCCACTCCTCACTTCTGATTACAGGAAGTTGAACGGAGAGGCGACGACCGTGTAACAGCTGGTACTCCACTACTGCCCTCTGCTGCTCACAAAGCCGGGCCAACATGTGGAAGGTGGAGTTCCAGCGCGTGCTCACGTCACACAGCAGCCGGTGAGCTGGCAATTGTAAGCGCTGCTGCAGCTTCAACAGGCCGGCCGAAGCTGTAGATGACTTACGGAAATGTGCACACACGCGGCGCACCTTGGTCAAGAGATCATGCACATTGGGGTAGGTTTTTAGAAATCGCTGCACCACTAAATTAAATACATGCGCTAGGCATGGTACGTGTGTGAGCTTGCCGAGCTCCAAAGCCGCCACCAAGTTACGCCCATTATCACACACAACCATGCCTGGTTGCAGGTTGAGTGGCGAGAGCCACTGCTCGGTCTGGTGACTAATCCCCTGCAACAGCTCTGAGGCCGTGTGCTGTTTGTCCCCAAGGCAGATCAGCTTCAGCACGGCCTGTTGACGCTTCCCCACTGCAGTGCTACACTGCTTCCAGCTACTGGCTGATGGGGGAGTGGCGCTGCGTGTAGAGAATTCGGAGGTGGAAACGGAGGAGGAGGAGCCAATAACGTAGGTGCTGGCGGAAACCCTGATGGAGGTAGGGCCCGCAATCCTCGGCGTGGGTAGCACCCGTGCCATCCCAGGGTCCGAGTCGCTCCCAGCCTCCACGACATTCACCCAGTGTGCCGTCAGGGAAATGTAGCGTCCCTGGCCACAAGCACTTGTCCATGTGTCAGTCGTTAAGTGGACCTTCCCAGTAACTGCGTTGGTCAGGGCACGGGTGATGTTACGGGACACATGGTGGTGTAATGCGGGGATGGCACACCGGGAAAAGTAGTGGCGGCTGGGGACCGCGTACCGAGGGACAGCTGCTGCCATCAGGCTGCGGAAGGACTCAGTGTCCACAAGCCTAAATGGCAGCATTTCGATGGCCAGTAATTTGGAAAGGTGTGAGGTTAGTGCTATGGCCTGTGGGTGGGTGGCTGGGTACTTTCTCTTGCGCTCAAATGCCTGGGGTAACGACATTTGGACGCTGTGCTGGGACAGGGAAGTGGATGTGGTCGCTGATGGTGCTTCAGATGGTACAGGTGCAGGGCGGGAGGTATGCGGGCCTGCGCCTTCGACAGGCGATTGGCCGGCACCGAAAACAGGGGAAGAGGAGGCAGTGGTGTGGCCTGCAGACACAGATGGGCGATCCAGGCGTTCCTCCCACTTACTACGGTGCTTGGATGCCATGTGTCGGATCATGCTGGTGGTGGTGAGGTTTCTAGTGTTCATGCCTTGGCTCATTCTGGTGTGGCACAGGTTGCAAACTACAATTCTTTTGTCGTCCGCACTTTCCTTAAAAAAACGCCATACCGCGGAACACCTACCCCTTGGCAAGGTAGATTTACACAAGGGGGTGCTCCGTGGAACATTTGCGGGCCGGTTTGGTGCGGTCCGCCTTCTTTCTGTAGCCACACCACTGCCTCTTCCAGCCTGTTGCGGTGCTGCAGATGGCTCACCCTCAGGACTGCTGACATCGCTCGGCTCTACACCTTCCCAGGTGGGGTCAGTCACCTCATCGTCCACCAAGTCCTCCTCCACTTCCTCACTCTGATCATCCTCCTCAAGTCTTGATCCCACCACATACTCAGTCATTGACAACTGTATAACATTCTCCTCAACAAGGTCTTGAGACGGAAATAGTGGTTGATTTAATGGCAACTGTGTCTCATCATCATCATCATCATCCACTACTTCCTTTGACCTTAAATGCCGTTCACATCTGTCATCTTCTTGTGATTGGGTACCCTCTAGAGGTTGTGAATCAGGGCACAAGATGTCATGTTCCTCTGCAAGCGTGCTTGGAGAGAGGGTCAAATGAAGGATTGGTGATGAGACGAGCTCCTCACTATATCCCAGTGTGGGATCACTTCTTTGACCAGACCGTGTATGGTGGGAGGAAGGATGATCAGAGTGAGGATTATGTTGACCAGACTCTTGGCTACTGAGAGTGGACTTGGTGGAAGACAGGGTGGTGCTTAACCGGCTGGAAGCAGTATCAGCTGTCATCCAACCGACCACCTGTTCGCAGTGGTCGGACCTCGAGAGTGATGTCCTGCGACGCCCTGTAAAATTAGACATGAAGCTAGGTATGGTGGATGTCTTTCTTTCTTGTGCTCTGGCACCAGGCACAGTTTCTCCGCGTCCTGACCCGCGCCCTGAACTTTCAGGATCACGTCCACTTCCCCGTCCCTTTTTACCCGCCTTCTTCATCTTACACAGAATATGTGACTTTAATATTTGAGTTTGAAAACTTAACAGTATTTCTTACTATTCTGCAACTGTTCAGAGTACACAGAATAGGCTGCTAAACGGCGGTGATACACACTGAATGGAATATGTGACTTTGATATTTGAGTTTGAAAACTTAACAGTATTTCTTACTATTCTGCAACTCTGCAGAGTACACAGAATAGGCTGCTAAACGGCGGTGATACACACTGAATGGAATATGTGACTTTAATATTTGAGTTTGAAAACTTAACAGTATTTCTTACTATTCTGCAACTGTTCAGAGTACACAGAATAGGCTGCTAAACGGCGGTGATACACACTGAATGGAATATGTGATTTTGATATTTGAGTTTGAAAACTTAACACTATTTCTTACTATTCTGCAACTCTGCAGAGTACACAGAATAGGCTGCTAAACGGCGGTGATACACACTGAATGGAATATGTGACTTTAATATTTGAGTTTGAAAACTTAACAGTATTTCTTACTATTCTGCAACTCTGCAGAGTACACAGAATAGGCTGCTAAACGGCGGTGATACACACTGAATGGAATATGTGACTTTAATATTTGAGTTTGAAAACTTAACACTATTTCTTACTATTCTGCAACTGTTCAGAGTACACAGAATAGGCTGCTAAACGGCGGTGATACACACTGAATGGAATATGTGACTTTGATATTTGAGTTTGAAAACTTAACACTATTTCTTACTATTCTGCAACTGTTCAGAGTACACAGAATAGGCTGCTAAACGGCGGTGATACACACTGAATGGAATATGTGACTTTAATATTTGAGTTTGAAAACTTAACAGTATTTCTTACTATTCTGCAACTCTGCAGAGTACACAGAATAGGCTGCTAAACGGCGGTGATACACACTGAATGGAATATGTGACTTTAATATTTGAGTTTGAAAACTTAACACTATTTCTTATTATTCTGCAACTGTGCAGAGTACACAGAATAGGCTGCTAAACGGCGGTGAAACACACTGAATGGAATATGTGACTTTAATATTTGAGTTTGAAAACTTAACAGTATTTCTTACTATTCTGCAACTGTTCAGAGTACACAGAATAGGCTGCTAAACGGCGGTGATACACACTGAATGGAATATGTGACTTTGATATTTGAGTTTGAAAACTTAACAGTATTTCTTACTATTCTGCAACTCTGCAGAGTACACAGAATAGGCTGCTAAACGGCGGTGATACACACTGAATGGAATATGTGACTTTAATATTTGAGTTTGAAAACTTAACAGTATTTCTTACTATTCTGCAACTGTTCAGAGTACACAGAATAGGCTGCTAAACGGCGGTGATACACACTGAATGGAATATGTGACTTTGATATTTGAGTTTGAAAACTTAACACTATTTCTTACTATTCTGCAACTGTTCAGAGTACACAGAATAGGCTGCTAAACGGCGGTGATACACACTGAATGGAATATGTGACTTTAATATTTGAGTTTGAAAACTTAACAGTATTTCTTACTATTCTGCAACTCTGCAGAGTACACAGAATAGGCTGCTAAACGGCGGTGATACACACTGAATGGAATATGTGACTTTAATATTTGAGTTTGAAAACTTAACACTATTTCTTACTATTCTGCAACTGTTCAGAGTACACAGAATAGGCTGCTAAACGGCGGTGATACACACTGAATGGAATATGTGACTTTGATATTTGAGTTTGAAAACTTAACACTATTTCTTACTATTCTGCAACTGTTCAGAGTACACAGAATAGGCTGCTAAACGGCGGTGATACACACTGAATGGAATATGTGACTTTAATATTTGAGTTTGAAAACTTAACAGTATTTCTTACTATTCTGCAACTCTGCAGAGTACACAGAATAGGCTGCTAAACGGCGGTGATACACACTGAATGGAATATGTGACTTTAATATTTGAGTTTGAAAACTTAACAGTATTTCTTACTATTCTGCAACTGTTCAGAGTACACAGAATAGGCTGCTAAACGGCGGTGATACACACTGAATGGAATATGTGACTTTGATATTTGAGTTTGAAAACTTAACACTATTTCTTACTATTCTGCAACTGTTCAGAGTACACAGAATAGGCTGCTAAACGGCGGTGATACACACTGAATGGAATATGTGACTTTGATATTTGAGTTTGAAAACTTAACAGTGTTTCTTACTATTCTGCAACTCTGCAGAGTACACAGAATGTGCTGCTAAACTGCGGCGAAGCACACTGAATGGAATATGTGACTTTAATATTTGAGTTTGAAAACTTAACAGTATTTCTTCCTATTCTGCAACTCTGCACAGTACACAGAATGTGCTGCTAAACTGCGGCGAAGCACACTGAATGGAATATGTGACTTTAATATTTGAGTTTGAAAACTTAACAGTATTTCTTCCTATTCTGCAACTCTGCACAGTACACAGAATGTGCTGCTAAACTGCGGCGAAGCACACTGAATGGAATATGTGACTTTGATATTTTAGTTTGAAGACTTAACAGTATTTCTTCCTATTCTGCAACTCTGCACAGTACACAGAATGTGCTGCTAAACTGCGGCGACGCACACTGAATGGAATATGTGACTTTGATATTTTAGTTTGAAGACTTAACAGAATGTGCTCTAATCTGCAACTTTGCACACTAAACAGAATGTGCTCTAATCTGCAACTTTGCACACTAAACAGAATGTGCTCTAATCTGCAACTTTGCACACTAAACAGAATGTGCTCTAATCTGCAACTTTGCACACTAAACAGAATGTGCTCTAATCTGCAACTGTGCACACTAAACAGAATGTGCTCTAATCTGCAACTTTTCACACTAAACAGAATATTTTTTTTTTTTTTTTTTTTTTGTTTTTTTCCCCCCACACAAAATAACCTGCTGTCCCCACACACAGTAGTCCTAAAAAGGACTTTTGGTTCTTTGTTTTCACAATTTTTTTTTTTTCCTCCCTACACTGCCTTTCCCTTCCTATCCTCAGCTCTCCCTGGCTCAGACTGAGCCGAACTCGATGGTCAGGTGCTATACAGCACCCGACCACGGGTTCTGGCCAGCCAATCAGTGTAATGCCAGCAGCCAACATGGCTGCTGGCATTACACCGATGTCAGAGCCTCCCTGCACGTTTATTGGCTGCGCAGCAGCCGCAAAACGTGCGGGGAGGAGACCCGAACATGGCGGGCGAGCACATGCGGTACTCGTACGAGTACCGCCATGTGCCGAGCAGAGCGATGCACGAGCCGATCCGAGCATCGGCCGAGCATGCTCGCTCAACACTACAGGTCACACTTCCTTCCTCACAACAGTAAAGGAGGGGTTAATAACACTTCTTATTGTAGTATTAACACATCAAATGGGTTTAGCCAACAAATAGTAGGAGTGAGAGGTCTTTCACACTTAGCACGGCAAGTTATACATTGTTGCACAGGAATCACTGTGACACATAAAGAGTTTTTGCAGTAAAACTGGAGACTAAACAGTGTCGAATGGGAGCAATATTATTCAAGTTAAAATGGTGAAAGAAAGTCATAGGAGCAGTATAAGCTGAATTTCTAAGGGGGGTTAATATGTTGAATGTGAACAATATTTGTAGAATTAAAATGGTGAAAGAAAGCATTCTAAGCAGAATTTCAAAGGGGGGGTTAATATGTCGAAGGGGGGCTTTCTACATTGGATTTCAACTTGATCTTTCTGTCATCAAACATACACCTATTTCCTTGGTCATTGACATTTTGCACATTTTTTTTTAGGCGGTAGGTGAATAAAAGCAAACAGCGCCAGTTTTGCTAGTTCGTAGAAATGTGCTGTCTACGCCAGTTTTGTTTTACTGTGGCTCTGCAATAGAATACCGGTGTAACACATGTTTGCTAAATACACTTTGCTTGTTTTTCTTGTAACGCCGGTTTTAGCGCTGGTAATGGGATCGAGCCCCAGGAGACCTGAACTGTTTCCCTGTAACAATATGTGAATCAGGATACAATATAGATTTAATACTCACACAAGTTGTATAACTGGCTACAATGATACAAACGGTTTTTAAGTCAGTGGTGACTTCTGATGCTAGTTCTCCCCACAATAAAACAGTACAGTTTTGCATAAAATCACCATATTAATGTATAACAGCTTATTCAGCATATAAACGATCCAGGAACAGCAGACCAGATGAAAAAATTTAAAATTTATTTTAAAGAAAGTTACAAAGAAACCTCAACATGTTTCACGGCTAACATGCCAGTTCATCAGGAGGTATACAATATTGTGAAATACAAAATACAAACTGCAGTTGCATACCTCCTGATGAAGTGGCAAGATAACTACGAAACATGTTTAGGTTTCTTTTTAACATTTTTTAAATACATTTTTAATTTTTTCATCCTGTCTGCTGTTCCTGGATCGTTTATATGCTGTACAAGCTGTTATACATTAATATGGTGATTTTATGCAAGACTGTATGGTTTTGTTGCAGGGAGAATCAGCATCAGAAGTCCCTGCTGACTTAAAAAACGTTTGCGTGTTATTGTAGCCAGTTATTAGTGTTGAGCGAGCACCCCGATGCTCGGGTGTTCGGGTGCTCTGACTGAGCACCCCCTGAGGCTCGAGTGCTCGGCCGAGCACCCGAACCCCATTGCATTAAATGGGAGGACTCGAGCATTACACCAGGCACCCCCTGCTCTGATGAGGGGAGGGTGCCTGGTCAATGCCCCCCTTCATCTCCACAATGCCCCTCTTCCACAATGTCCCCCTTCCATAATGTCCCCCTTCCACAATGTCCCCCTTCATCTCCGCAATGTCCCCCTTCATCTCCGCAATGCCCCCCTTCCACAATGTCCCCCTTCCACAATGTCCCCCTTCATCTCCGCAATGCCCCCTTCATCTCCGCAATGCCCCCTTCATCTCCGCAATGCCCCCCTTCCACAATGTCCCCCTTCATCTCCGCAATGCCCCCTTCATCTCCGCAATGCCCCCTACCTCCAGTCCCTGGTGGTCCAGCGGAGCGTCTGCAAGATCTGTGCCTCCTCCGGCACAGATCCCTGCCACCCGAACATGGCGGGCGAGCACATGGCGGTACTCGTACGAGTACCGCCATGTGCCGAGCAGAGCGATGCTCGAGCCGATCCGAGCATCGGCCGAGCATGCTCGCTCAACACTACCAGTTATACATCTTGTGTGGGTATTAAATCTATATTGTATCCTGATTCACTTATTGTTAAAGGGGAACAGTTCAGCTCTCCTGGGGCTATATTCTATTACATGTGCTAATTTTATCACTGCTTTTATCTCCAGTTTCCCCAATAGACTTCAGTATGAAAATGTTTGCTAAAACGGACGTTAACATTTTTCACCTGCAATAGAATCTAGCCCCAGGTATTTTGTTTCTGTGTTTTTATTTATATTATGTGTTTGCCTGAAGAGATGCAAGTGTCATAGAGGTAGCACCGACACACACCACTGTGTTGTAATATATTAAAAAGTAGCTTCCGTGTGCAAGTGTAGAACCTCCTTTCGGTATGAAGCAGAAGTCAGTGGTATTGTTGTGGCATTTGCAGGGTTAAAACCTATTGTGCTTCTCGAGAGCCTCGATGAGTTTATAAATGTCCATGAGCTGGGGGGGGGGGGGCGGTGTCATGACATAGACACTTATGCTCCAGGAGGCAGGCACTGAATGGCTGGTCGACTGACTATTGTGATCGGGATGATCAAGCATTGTTTAGAGCGGGAGAGCTGGAACACTACAGTCGCTAAAGCATAAGCCGTTTTTACTTCAATGGAAGCCCATAACAGGAAACTCTGGTGTAACCGTGGAAGCCCAACCTACAGTTGGTGAAGTTTGCGGACAGAGGACTGCACGACTGATATGGATCGTGCACAGACGTTTGTGATGTTTCAGCATTGCTGACATGTGGGGAATCTGGAAAATTATGGCAGATGAAGCCCTAAGCCTTTGGTGATGCTTAACTCAATGGAAGCTCAGATCGGGAAGAGCAGGATCTATGGACGAAGAAAGAAGATTTTAAAATGAGGCGTGTGAGACGTGAGATTACAACAAGGATCAGGGGATGGCATTAGAGAGAGGGCTACAGACTGGTAGTTGCCTCGCAGAAATTTGAAGGTGAAATCCTTTCAAGTTGGTGCGGTTTATATACAGACAAGAGACTATGTAACAGTACAGCCCTGTTTTTCCTATGCTGAAAATAAGCTTTGGAGGTGCTAAAACAGCAGAGGTATATAATGTGAGAAGGATGAGGTATTAGATAAAAGCCTGCAATATGTAAGAGCAACACCAGCAAAATGGGTGATATGGTTCCTTATTATTTCCTCTTGTATGGAGTATTTAGAACTGAATTGGAAGTACAATAGGGGAAAAAGCAAAAAAGAATATATATATCTGAATGACTCTGGATTAAAGCCCTGTATGGGATATCTGGTGTGTTTCTGACATAATTTCCAGCCATACTGATTGGGCATAGACCTGTACTAATAAACAGAGGTGGAAGGCAGTCAGATAAGAGTAAGAACTAAATGTACCTTTTAAAATTGTGTTAGTTACCCATATGCCTCGCATGGTCATTGATAGAATAAAACCCCAGTTGAACTTAGTAATGATGAGGATTGCCTTATCCTAAAATCTTCTTCAGAACTGGTTTCAGGACATATTGAGTGTATTTGAGAAGTGGCACCAGTGTGTGTTTAGGTGGTTGAGTAATAAAGAAGAAGAGATCTGTGTTAGACTAATTCAATATTAATTAGCAGTGTTAAATGTCAAATGGCTACAAGAAAATCACAAGATAAGATACAAAGAAGGATATAAAGGAGGAAAAATTAGAGGCTACACAAAAGGCTAAAGGAAATTCTTCCTCTTTTTTTCTCCCCACAAAGGAGTAGAGCGTCTATAGGAAAAATGGCAGAGGATTCAATGCACATACAATCTCAGCTGGGAGAATCCCTTGAGAGTGGGGATATAGAGGAAGGTTTAACACTTTCACACCAATTTTTGAAGGATTGTTTGGAAAAACAATTGGAAGCCATTAAAAGCCAAACTAATACTAATACCTTAGAGATAAAGAAGGTTACTAGCAAGCTATCTAAGAAAATTAAGATAATGGAAGATAAATGGGAAAACTGGGAGTTTCAGATGAATTAATTTCAGGACAAAACAGATAATTTGGAGTAGAAGGTAGAAAGCCTTGAGACAAAACTAAGTGAAATAGAGGACAGATTCTGTAGAAACATCTTACGGTTTAGGACTATACCAGAGGATAAAACACAAGAAAAATTAAATTACTATTTTCAGGAATTCTGAATGGCATTGGAAATAAAGACTGAAATGTATTATTGTGTAATGGAGCGGTATCATCTGATATGCAAGCCAAAAAAGGTAGCAAAGAATATTCCAAGGGATGTTAGTTAAAGGGATAGTAACACTTCGTTTTAACTTTATTTTATTTTGTAGGCATTAAAAAAACATGAAGAATGATATAAGTCTTATCTCTCAAACCTTTATGGTTTATGAGATATTCACAAGCAAAGTTCCCCTCCCCGCCCCTTTTTCCTAGTGTAAGCCATCTCTTCTCAGATGTCAGTCTGGTTGTATGACAGTACAGATAACAGAAGGGGACAATCTTCTTTGTATTAAAACAATGAAAGCCCTTCCCCCCCTTGACAAGTTTTTCAGCTTTTTCCCTTATCTTAATTGAAGATTGTCCCTCTCTGCAGTCTATCTGGGCACCTCCCTTCTGCTTTGGATGAACGGGGGGGGGATACTTTGCTTGTGAATATCTCTTAAACCATAAAGGTTTCAGAGATAAGACTTATATCATTCTTCATGTTTTTTTAATGCCTACAAAATAAAATAAAGTTAAAATGAAGTATTACTATCCCTTTAACTTTCAGTGATTCCAATTTAAGAATTAAAGAAATCAGGGTCTTCCAGGACTTGTCCTCTCTCACTAGAAGCTATAGACGCTGCTTTCTTCAAGTTACTAAAATCCTGAGACGTTTGCCCACTAATCTTAGAATTGTATTAGATGTCCAAGTGGAATCCTTTGATACAGTAGAAAAAGTTAATAGATGGTTGATAGAGAAGAAACTGGTTTAGATGTTAAAGTGTAAGGGGGAGGAGGATTGGAAAGGGAGGAAGGGGGAGAAAGAGGTATTTTTTTGTGGATTGGGTAAAAATGGTTAAAACTAATAAAAAAAAATAGAGGGAAAGATTTTCCCAGTATACGGTTAAGGGTTGTACGTAAAGGGACAGTAATGTTTCAAAATAAATGCAGCTACAGTTAGTCGTCATAGTATTTGGGCCATAGAAAGTGTTATTTCAGTACTGTCAGAGTTGTAGTTCAAGAGTAATTGAATGATAAAGTATCCCCCTCCCACCCCTTTTACTGATGTAACACTGCTCACCTCAGAACAGAAAGGTGGTGTCCAGATGGCTTGCAGATTGGGAAATCTTCAATTAGCATAATGGAAAACCGTGAAAAACCTGTCAAGGAGGGGCAGGGTTTTCACTGATCTGACAGTAAGAAGAGTGTCCCTTTATCACGGTGCCTGTGCTATTCGGCGACATTCTGTCAGTCTACACTCCTGCTTTACACCTATTGGCTGAACTGTGATTGTCCCGCCCAGTATTGTCCTTAAATACTGGGTTCTGGCACATCTCTGGTGCCTTTTCGTGGTGTTCCAGTACCAGAACTTGTTCCTGATTATTGTGTGTTCCCAGTGTATCGACCCAGCCTGCCTGACTACTCTGCATCTCGTTTCCTGCCTGTGCAATGACCTGGACTGCCTGACCATTCTGCTTCTCATCTCCTGTGTACCGACCCGGCTTGGCCGACGTTCCTGCTCCGTTTACCGACCCGGCTTGGCTGACGTTCCTGCTCCGTGTACCGACTTGGATTGGCTGACGTTCCCGCTCCGTGTGCCGACTTGGATTGGCTGAGGTTCCTGCTCCGTGTACCGACTTGGATTGTTCTACGTTCCTGTTCTATATGATTCCGCCAGGTTGGGCTGCTGCCTCCTCTGCACTCCCTGACCTGTCTCCAGTTAAGGGTAGTGCTTCACTCTCGCTGTCTGTAGACAGCAATGCAGTTGGTCTCGGTTGCCTCCATGTCACCCCGGCGACATTCCTATTGGTTTGCCTTACGAACCATCCCAGGTTGGTTGCCTCTCAGGGCGAGTTGCTCAGATTCCGTTACTGCTACGGCAGTGCTCTGGCTGATCATATCTCCGTTAATTCCACGGCAGTGTCAAGTTGCCTAGTCTCTGTTACTGCCATGGCAGTGTCCATCTGCCTAGTCTCCGTTACTGCTACGGCAGTGTTCAAGTGGCTCAGTCTCCGCTACTGCTACGGCAATGCCCCTATTGCTTAGTCTCCGTTACTGCCACGGCAGCTCCTCAGTTGCTCTGTCTCCATTAATGCTACGGCAGTATCCAGTTGCCTTGTCTCCGTTAATTCTATGGCAGTATCCGTTGCCTAGTCTCTGCTATTGCTACGGCAGCGCTCATGTGGCTCAGTCTCCGTTAATGCTACGGCAGTGCTCAAGTTGCCTGGTCTCCATTACTGCTACAGCAGTATCTAAGTCACTCAGCCTCCATTACTGCTATGGCAGTATTCATGTTGCCTAGTCTCCGTTACTGCTACGGCAGTGCTCAAGTTGCTAAGCCTCCGTTACTGCTAAGGCAGTTCACAATTGTCTGGTTTACATATTCTTGGGCGCTACTCGTACTACAGCTCTCACCTCTATTTGAACTCCTTAAAAGGCCTTACCACACATGGGACTGTCAACGTTCTCTGTCAGCTATTAACCCATGCAGTACCAATATACTTGGACTCACTCAAGATCTGCCTGACCTGTGTCAGTATAATGTTCTAGGAACTCTTTACTTATACTGGACCTGTGTGGGTTTACCTCTGTATAACCTGTCTTGTGGCTGTACTATATTGAGTGTATATTACAGGACCTGTGAGGGTTATTGTGATCTTAATTGTTTAATAAAACTGTGTTTTATCCAAACCTACTGTGTCTGTGTGTCGAACAAACCGTTACACCCTTGCTGCGATCTGTCTGGTCTTAAGACCAGATTCCACATCTGAGGGGAGGTGGCTTACACTAGGTAAAAGAGGCGGAGGGGGATACATTATCATTTAGTTACTCATGAACTACAACTCTGACAGCATTGAAATAACACTTTCCATGGCCCAAATACTATGAAGATTAATTGTAGCTGCTTTTATTTTAAAACATTACTATCCCTTTAAAGGGATAGTAATACTTTGTTTTATCTTTATTTTATTTTGTAGGCATTAAAAAAACACGAAGAATGATATAAGTCTTATCTCTCAAACCTTTATGGTTTGAGAGATATTCACAAGCAAACTTTCCCCTCCCATCCCTTTTACCTAGTGTAAGCCATCTCTTCTAAGATGTGGAATGTAGTCCATAGACCAGACAGATAACAGCAGGGGACAATCTTCTTCCTATGAGAACAATGAAAGCCCTGCCCCCCTTGACACGTTTTTCAGGTTTTTCCCTTATCTTAATTTAAGATTGTCCCTCTCTGCAATCGACCTGGGCACATCCCTTCTGCTCTGGCTAAACAGTGTTATATCAGTAAAAGGGGCAGGAGAGGGATACTTTGTCATTGAATTACTCTTAAAGTACAACTCTGACAGAATTGAAATAACACTCTCCAAAGTCCAAATACTATGATGATTAATTGGAGCTGCTTTTATTATGAAACATTACTATCCCTTTAAAGGTAGAATGTTAAAGTCCCTAAAATATGTAATTATTGTACATATTTGGTGTGTGTCTCTATAGACATGTGAAAATTAAAATAGAGGTGGTGCAAGATAGAGATGATGATTTCATTACATGATATTTGGTATGTGTCACTATAGATATGTGAAAATTAAAATAGAGGAAGTTCAAGGTAGAGATGATGAATCAATAATATGATAAAGAAAGGGTTCTCTCTCCTCATTCACTGTCCTTTAAAGGGAATATGGAAGAGAGTAAAAGATGTTGAGGGGAGGGAGAGAGAGGAGTGACAAGGCAAAGGTGAGAAAGGAAAGATACAGTGTGAGAGAGAGTTAAGGATTGCACTTAAAGGCACGATGTAAATACTTTTGCAAAGAAGGTATTAGGGTAGGACTTGGTGATAAATTATTTGGTTAGGTACACTATGGGTAGATGGAATTAAAAGAGAGGAAGGTTTAGTTAAGAAAGTTGACTTAGGGACAAGGGAGAGGGGAGAGAGGAGGGAAAAAAGGGAAGGGTATAAGACAATAGCTATTATATAGTGAGTAGGGATGAGCGAAAATTTTCACCTCAAACTGGAATTGGCGAATAACGGCACTTTCCGCTTGATGAAAAATTTCCCGCGAAAAGTGCAGTTTTTCTTTTTGCTTTTTTTCCACCTTTTCTGCCCATTGATGATCCCTCTACTCCAAGGGAGGATGCAGTTTGTCAAGGTCCCAGCAAAACTAGGTCCAGCACCACCAGTGTCAGTAGAAATATAGAACCATATAAGGAGAACACTAAAGATGACAACAAGTCACATTCAAGTGTTGATGATGCTGGCAACAGCATACTAGAGGAAGGTGTTGCAGCTGAACCGCCTGCTGCATCAAACAGTGAGACACCAAAACACCTGTCCTCAAAGTCAGGGCTGGTGCAAGGATTTTTGCCAACCTAGGCAAAACCTTATTTTGCCCCCCTTGGTTCCACTCCTTTATGTCCCACCCACTTATACCCCACCTCTTTTAATGATTGTTACCATAGATCATTTTATGTGCTAATTAATTGATGTTTTTTTTGTCGCAAATTTAGAGAACAGCTTGTCATTGTCACAGTAATCCATATGTTGACTAGTCACTCCCATTAAAGCAGAACAAAAGCCTCATTAGAATAAAGCAACACACAGCTGTCTGACTTCAAGGGATAGTAATACTTAAAATGTAAAAAAAAAATATGTTGTAGGGTTTATCCCCCTGAGTAAAACAAGACCACTCCCACTGCTGAAAGGTGTTTCATTCAAAAGTTATTAATTTTCAAAGTTGAATTTTTTAGGTGCAATATCACTGTGGCCTGAAATTGTACAGTGGCGCTGTTGCTACACCATCCTATGAACAGCTCTGGTCCCGGGACCATAAATCTCCATAGGATGGTGTAGCAACAGCGCCACTGTACAATTTCAGGCCACTGTGATATTGCACCTAAAAAATTGAACTTTGAAAATTAATAACTTTTGAATGAAACACCTTTCAGCAATGGGAGTGCCCTTGTTTTACTCAGGGGGATAAACACTACAACGTATTTTTTTTTACATTTTAAGTATTACTATCCCTTTCACTCTTGTCCATACTACTAGGTCTTTCTTGCTGCCCTCTCACATAAATTGTGTCAGTGTCATGCATCTGGGAGACAGCCATATATTCATGTTAAGGGGACAGGCTATCACATCACAGTTGAAAATGCTGCTGTGTGTCTATCTTCCCTTCCAGCTGGCTTTCTATCCTCCAACCCACCTCTCTTCAAACCAGACTCTTCCTTCCCAACAAAAATATATATTGCTTCCTCCCACCAGGCATCTTAAACTCTCAACAAGTTAACCCTTTACACCCTCAGCATGTTAACCCTTTGAGTGCCAGAGAGGTATCTAATGCATTGGATACCTTTCTGGCACACAAGGGGTTAAACTCCAACACACACACACACACACACACACACACACACACACACACAGATGTGACCCTCCTCCAACAGTTCTCTGTTCCTCTCGTGTCTCTCTCCTACACATACCAGCTACCCTAACCATACATACACCGATTTACAGTTCTGTCTGAACTTCTCTCCCTCCCCTCCGACAACGTTTAGGCAGGTGCAGCTTTCTCTCTCTCTGACATCCATAGAAATGGGACAGAGATAGAGTGCCTCCGCCCTCCCAGCAAATACAGTCTTGTTTAATTGCTTGCTGTGATTTGTAAAACATCTCACAGGAACAATAACTGTGCTTTGACAGTGGGGATATAACTCGGATCTCAGAAAAAAAATACTGAGTCACGATTTACAAGGCAAATAACGCTTCTGGTTACTATGAACATAATAATCCAACCCTGACTTAGTTCTACCTCTGTATCATTTCACCAACCCTCAGCTGAATTTGCTTCTGATTCGCTGGTTGGGCTGCAGACAACATTCAGAGCCACTTTATTCAATGGGCAAAGAGACAGTGGTAAATTAGCCCTTTGAATGCCAGAAGGGTATCCAACAGATTGCTTTGCAATGCGTTGGATACCTATCTGGCACTCAAACGGTTAAATGTAAAGAGGACCTCCATCAATTAGCCCCATGTTGGTGTGCCCTGGGCAAATTCCCACTGGATAAAGCAGCAATGTTCTCAAGCCATACATAACCCTGCACACTTCCCATTGTTATCCCCCTACCCTCCCTCTTCTCTGTCCACAAGGTGCTCACTTTATTTAATCCATGCAAAGAGGAAATGATGAACAGTCCACGCATCTACTCCACATCCCAAGCATGCTGTTAATCAACTGACTGGAGAGTTTATACCCATCCACCCATCTGCACCACATGCTGATTGGCTGTTACTGTTATAGCCAATCAAAGTTTCTGGCAGAGACCAAGGGGACTACCTGCATTGCCAATGTTAGCACTGTGTCTTAGTGCTAACATCGAATCATCTGAAAACTAGATATACTTAATCAGTGGCCACAGAGACTGGAAACAATGAATGGCACTGTCTGGGCACCCCCATTAGATGTGCGCCCTAGGCCGACGCCTACCTCGCCTATAGGTGGCACCAGCTCTGCTCAAAGTAGTAGTGAATTTTGTTATAGTACAAGTAAAAAGAAATTGTTTGAGACCTACAAAAGCTTAGAGGAATATAAGGGTAGTAGTGGGCAAGAACTGTCAGGTGATACTGATGCTGCTGAGGATGACCTAATGATGACCGATGATGCAGATCTAGAATATATCCCTCCAGCATCCTTTTCTTGTTCAGACACAAATGAAGTTGACAGTGAGGATGATGACAGGGCTATAAGGTTAGCAGAAAGTCAAAGGCTGTATCTTCTGCCACTTTTAAGGAGCACTGTGCCTGCCTATAAACTGTTTGAGAAAGCCATTGGAAAGTCTGACCCTGGGCAAGTACAAATGTCAAAAAGCACACATTCACCCTACCAGTCATCCTCAGCATCATTCCCTCTTTGAAGTCCAAGTCCCATTCAGACACACACACCTGTTTTGAGTACCCAGCAACACAAGTACCTCTGGTGCTGCTGCTGTAAGTGCTGCACCTTTGACACCTAGTAGTAGTGGCAGTAGAATTACATCAACATCCAACTCCAGTAGTTGTAGTAGTAGCAGAAACCACACATGACAGACAAAGTCAGGACAAATATATTAACAGCAGCACAGATGAGGAGGTAGAGGAAGGATGTGAAGAAGGGTTGCCGCCATCTACACCACTTGGGACCACTGCTATGACCGATAAGTAATATGTGTCAATAATCTGAGAAGGAGACTAGAGTATGACAATGGTAAAAATACATACACAAATCACACCGTGCCAGTCCCCCACCACCACCACCACTACAATTCATATCTGCCACATTGTAGGTTGTACTTTATTTTTTTTATTACTTGATATCATCATGAATATGTGCCAGTGTCACTTAAGCAAGAAAGTGTTGTAGGCAAAGGACAAATGCATTCTTCATGCTAACACATTTTCCAAGCCATATTTTGCTGTAGGACTCACAACTTTGACTTTCAGCCACTTATTTCTAAACTTCAGCCCTTACAAGAAGTAACATTACAGTGGGAAATGTAGTACCTATAGGAAATATAGGTGAAAAATGTGTTAACATAGGTGGAAAATTTGTTAAAATATGCGAAAAGAAGGACATTTTTGCATAGGCAGAAAGGTGAAAATTTTTTGCGGGAAAATAAAAAAATCTGCATGTTTTCGCGAAATTTTTTTTGCGGGAAATTTTTCACATTTTCGCCCATCCCTAATAGTGAGAAATAGGTATTGTTGTTTTTTTTGTTTTTTCTCTCTTTGCTCCACTCCCTAGTTCTTGCTCCTTTTCTTTATGTTTTTCTTGTCCCTTTCTCCTTCGTCTCCTTCTTTCTCTCCCTCTGTTTTGGAGACGGAGGAGTAGATTAATTAGAAATATAAGGAATAGGTAAATATTGGTTGGTTAGTTGGTTAAAATAGGCCAGTTATTTATTTTATATATATATATATATATATATATATATATATATATTGTAAGGGATTTTTTTTTTTTTGGTGATCTCCTCATGGTTAGTTGGGGATTAATTATCTGCAGTTTGGCTGGCAACAGCAGAGGGGCGGGCGATGCTAACTTATGTAGTGTTTATGAGAGACAGGCAGTGATGTCTCCACTATTCAGCCTTCTGTAACAAAGCACATACGCATGCGTAGTATTAGACATCTGTATTTTAACCTGTAATCAACACAATAGATTCAGAGAGCCGTTTTTGGGACGAATCAGGGCGACTTGATTTTCACCTCTGTCCGTGCACCTGTGTCTTATTATGAGGTTTCGTGTAACCAGGCTCTCTCGTTGATAAGTACCCTTTGTTATTTCTTAACTGTCCTATCTTGCGTATTGTAGAGTTGGTTAAGCTCTGGCAATAGTTTTCTTGTACTTTTTATCACCTGTTAGAGGTATGTCTCTCATACGCTTGTGAACTCTGGCAGGATGTTTATTTCATAACCTATTTAATTATTGCATGTTTTAATAAACTGTAGTTTTATAGTTTTCACTGCAGTGTGTTTGTCCTTATTTTTATTCTGAAATTCCAGACCTCTAATTGTAACAATATATATATATATATATATATATATATATATAAAATATCAGGGCTCAAAATTTCCACTCGCCACTAGCCAATGGCGAGTGAAAATTTAGCCCTGCTGAGTAGAAATTCAGCCCTGGTTGGTATGTTATGGCTTGCAGTGGCGAGTAACTTTTCAGATCTGGCTAGTAGCAAAGGACTTCAAATTTTAATCCCTTTATAATATAATTAAGAAACAGCTTTCCCATCTCATCATTTTAAGGGGAGAGGAGTGGAGGGGTGGGAGGATGGTGGGGGTAGAGGGGAGACAGGTGGGAGAGATGAGAAATAGAGTTTAAGAGTTAGAGTAGCACTTGAAAGTATAATGTAAAAACCTCCTAGAAGTAGTTATGGGGGAAGAATTAAACAAAAATATTTGTTTAAACTCACTATAGATAGAAAGAAATTAAAACAGGGGAGGGGTTTGATAAGGATGCTAATTTATTGATACGATAACATATTATATAAAGGTAAATAGGGGGGTTTCTCTCTCTCTCTTCTTTCTCCTTTCCCCTGTTTATCTGTCTCCTTTGTCTCTTCTTTCCTCTCCCTATGTATTGGAGAAGTAGGAATAGATTAATTGGATGTATAAGGAATAGGGAAGTATTGGTCGGTCGGCTGGAGAAAACAGGCCCGCTATGAGTTCTTGATGGATCTTAGATTAGGTGCCATGAGGGTAGACATATGTGGGTGGATCCAGCAGGGCAGACTGAGATTCCCCATAAGGAGTCAAAAAGAGGGATCATTTTATAAGGATCAATGTTTCATGTATAGTTATATTTGTTATATGTGAGTTTGGTGTCAAATCGATCACTGGGTGCAAAAAGTCTTAATTCATAAAAAAGAGGTAGAAGTGTGCTTGTCTCTTTGCAAATGTTTAAGTTAGCTTCAATTAATATCCAAGGGTTGAACTCTCTGAAGAAAAGATGAGTGTTTAAAGACTATTTAAGAAAGGAAAAAATCTTTACCGTCATTTTTAGTCTAATACAAGTCATTTTCTTATCCTGGATGATTAGAGCAGTCCATATTACACTCTCTTTTTTTTTCCCTGTCTACCTTCCCCTACCTACATTACATACTTTCCATATACACTTCCCTTCAGCAAGGTCTCTTTATTTCTGAGACCCGCATTGCCTAATCGCATTTGTGTGCTAATCATTTTGTGTTATCATATAGGTTTCTTTCTCATTCTGGATTATTTCCCCTTGAATGTCTCTCTGATTTACACTGTTATTGCTTTATGAAATGTTGGATTTTGATTTTGCATCGGTCAACTCTGTAATGATCATATTTGTTCTGTATCGTATTCTTCATGAATAAAGCTTTCTTCAAACAAAAAAAAAAAAGGAAAAAATTAAAATAGGGATGATTCAGGAGGCACACTGGAAAAGAGAAGGTAAGTTGAGATAGGGGGCAGGTTGTTTGTTTCCACTGGTAAATCAGGCATCTATGGCAGATAAAAAAACAAAGAGGAGCGGCAGTTGTCTTCTCAGAGGTCTTAAAAGTAGAAATTACCACTCGATCTCCTACAGATATGCTGGTCTCCATACTACCTCATACCCAATCAATTCCGCCACCATCTGGTCCTAGGAAATATTATATCTACTTGGCGACATATCAATGACTCTCTTCCTTTAGCCCATCTCCCTCCCCCCTCATCTCCATTATTGGAAATCTGTACTTTCCTTGTGGAATAGATAACCCCTCCTTCCTCCCCCTTAAAGCTGATTCACATGATAATCTGGGGTTCCTTCTCCCCTATTATACATCTCCTGGATGAACTGATTTATCGAGGGATCCTGTCTTAGACACCCTAAACTGGCTCTCCCTTCATCAACTAACACACTGGGTGACCTCCTTTAAATGCCCTTCACCCATCTTGAGGCCTCTCACCCCACTGGAAAAAGCCATTGCTCAAAAGCCCGAGCCTTCACGCCCACTCTCCTTTTGTCATTCCCTCCTCATCTCCTCCCATCAACCCTCCAAACATTATTTTCTTTGCCTCTGGGAGATAGACCTGGAGACCCCACTAATCATTTTAACATGACATTCTATAACTCGCACCCTAAATAGGTCTGTCAAGGATGTAGTAACTCAAGAGCTTATTTATAAACTTCTCACTCGCTGGTACTTCACCCCTCAACAGCTTGCCTCCTTCTCGTCCTGAACACCAGCACACTATTTGGCATGCCAAACCCCCCCACACACATCTCCCCCTTTTTCTTTCTTCCTCTACTCACCATGGCATGGATCATTCATACTCCTTCACTGTTCATCTAGATGTTCTTTATGCCCCTATATGCCCTGACATGACTTCTCTAGCACCAACTTAATTGACTTTCTTGTTCTCAGGAACCCTGGGTTCTTGGACCCTTTCTTACCTATCACTCTTCATCTATAATTCTGAGCAACAGAATATCCCTTATCACATACCAGTCCACTTGCAAATCACTGAAATGTACTTTGTTCTATGTAATTTCATTTTTGTACTTCTTCTGATAAGTCATATGTATTTCCTCTGCTTTATATTTCTTTTTTATCTTTTCAATAAAGATTTATAAAATTAAAAAAAAAGTAGAAATTGAACATCAAGATTTAGATTTGGAGGGAATATATACTGTATTATATTGCTTTACAAAATTGAATGTATATCTACTTAATGTATCCCCGGTTAATTATTTACAAAAAGTAATGGAAAGAATGGCGAAAGTTAAGGAAAGCATTTTGATAATAACTGGAGGTTTTAACGTTGTAGATGCAGATATAGATACAAAAAAATATAGTGAATAAGAGTATTATTGAAAAATCTAGAACATTAAATGGTTTGATTAAAAAAATGTGACCTTTATGATATTAGGAGAATTGGGAATCCCAATGAGAGGGATTTTACTTATTTTTCTGGAGTTCTTAAATCCTATTTTAGAATAGATATGTTTTGGGGTGAAAATTTTAAGTAAATAGGGTTAAAAGTATACAGATCAAGGGCTGGATTATATTACAAGTGTTCATTGTATCACTGCTTTTTTCTCCAGTTGTCCCCATAGACTTCAATAGGAAAATGTTTGAAAAAATGGATATTAACATTTAGCACCTCCAATAGAATCTAGCCCCAAGCCGTTTATATGGTCAGACCATGATCTGGTGTTGTTGGAAAAAGGACAGGGGACAAGGTGCCACCTGATTACTACTTGGAGGTTGGATGAATCACTCCTCCATGATGAAAAAAATTGGAGTATCTATTAATAATGTAAGAATTTTTTTTAGAGAAAATAATACAGAGGAGATGGATCCTTGCTTGGTCTGGTGTACATATAAGGCAGTAATGAGAGGGTATTATAAGAAGATTAAAAACATTAAAAGAAGAGAGGAAGATCCCCCTTTGACAGATTTTTATGTAAAATATTGTAGGTTGACAGCTGAAAGAGTGAATAAAATATGTTGATTTTAAAAACAAAACATTATGCCAGAGAGAACAGGGCAGATAAAATTCTTGCGAATAGATTAAGGAAAAAGAGCAGCTAACAGAATAGAAAAAATTATATGTAGTTGTAGAAGTTACCAATCTCCTAAAGGGATTGGTGGAATTCTTAATAAATTCTATGAGGAGTTGTACAATTTGCTTAAGAAAGGAACAGAGTAGGGGTGGGCGAAATTTTTTACCTCAAGCTGAAATCGATGAATAATGGCACTTCCCGCTTGGCGAGTAGTTTCCCGTGAAAAGTACAGATTTTCTGCTTTTTTTCCCTAGCTCATTCCATTGGAATCAAAGGGAACATTGAATTTATACACAACAAATAGCTAATATTTTTTATTTCTCAAAGGGATAGTATAAAAGAGGCATGAGGGTGCCTGTGTTGGTGGAATATGGGGAAAGAATCAGTTGAACAGGGACATTTTTTGGGGGGGGTTGTTTACTGGGATTGGGGGGCAGTTAATACAAAATAAATCCTAAACAGAAATAAAAAAACCCATAAGACATGGTATAAAAGGGATCTGAGGAGGGTGCCTGTGTTGGTGTGTGGAGTGTGGGGAATGAATCAGTTGAACAGGGAACTTGTTTTGGGTTTTTTTTGACTGGTATTAAGGGGACAGTCAATAAAAAAATAAATCAATAAAATAAAAATACAAATTATTATGTAAAGTGATAGATACAGGAACCTCCTTACATAAGCTGCCACTGGGATGGATTGATACTTGACTTGGTAGAGTATTTTGAATAGGATGATTTGTTAGATTTGTTGTTAGAGGCTCAATTCCTAAAGAAACATTGATTTGTAGGACTTAAGCTAGTTTGGCATAAGCACTAAGGAAACATTGATTTGTAGGCTTTTTAGAAACAACCCCTCCAAAAATTGTTTATTTTTTTGTGGGACTATGATTTTTTTAAAGCACAAGCCCAGAGGGAAAAAAAATCCCTTCTGGCCTAGTGTCAGCAGGTGATGTCCTGTTGGCCGTTATGTTGATGCAGAATTTGCGACTTCTGTTCTTGCTGATGCTGCTGAGTTGTGTAAGTAGCAGGATGATCAGGAAGCTGAAAGGGAATGGGATCAACAGCAGTAACATGGTTGATGGATGATGAAGGTGTCAGGCTATTTATATGAAGGTATCCAAAGGGTTAAACAGAGAACCACTCAGGTTGGATTTCTTCACTTAAATAGGCAAATGACAATATAAAATAATTTGAGAACTTTATCTTTAATATGTATTGACACGCTACTTCATGGTAACGAATTGATCACAAGAATCAATCCTTCATATTTGTGCAAAAATATATCTATTTTATTAAAATACAATATACAATGTATATATAAATATCAGCAACAATGAAATATATAAGTGACTAGCAATTATAATAGGTACACAGAAAATCAAACCACACTATTTATCATAAAGATTACCAGCGGTGCAAGGGTTAACCAAACATAGGTATATTCAGAGGTATAATAACAATAATTGCATTCAGCAGCATAGAATAAGTAAATTGATTGTTACAATTAATATAATACAGTTGGCTGCAGGGTCTCTTAATACCTCTGCCCCAAAAACTGTGCCCCAATTATGATGTAAGGGGTATTGTGAGATGAATTAAATAATTCCTCTAACAATTCCTTTTATCATATATCAATAATAATTAAATTTAGGGAATAACTGGAATAGAATCCCAGATTTAAATCTCTATAATTTAATTATCTACTGAATTCAATATTGAATACCTCTGAATAAAATATATAAATTGCAATTAATATAGTCAAACAAAGATTATATAAATAATCTACCAGAATTAATCCAGTAACATATGTCTATAAAGTAACCAACTTCAGGCAACATATATTATGACAATAGCAACCAATATAAAACCTATAGACACTCCAAGGGTTAATCCACACGTTTAAAACAGATGCCACACCCAGCAGTTATTTTGTCTATTGAGATAATACCTTCAATTACAAAATAAAAGCCTGGCACATATACAAAAACTTTAGAATGCACACCACAAATAAATAGACAAACAGCAGTTAGAGAGTTAATAATGAATTCCAAGAATTCCCTTGATTAAATATCAGCTATTATAATTTTACCAGAAACACAATATTCTAGACATACTCAAAATTATATTAACCAATATAAACAAGGCTAAATATATCTCACTGCTATCTCTATTTTATGATCTCTCTGGTAATTTATAACAATAAATTAATTAATTAATTCTGCATAATTTCTTAATGACTATGCTAAATATATAGCAGATTATAATATTTTCCATAAAACTGGCCAGGCTTCTATGGACAAATATGTATATATATAATTTTCCTCAATTATCGAGGAAATGTACTTATTTTGAAATTAGGCAGAATTATAATAAATAAAATATAATTACCAGGTCAATCAGTGTGGATTCTTGAAGTTATAAGGTGTGGTCAGGAATTTGATCATCAGAGCCTTCTTTTGTCAGGATTCACCCAGGAGTTCTTATTCAGGAAGTCACAAAGAGCCCTTCTGTTTCAGCCAGTTAAGTTTAGTCAAAAAGACCCCTTTTTTTAGGAAGTCTAAAAGACCCTTAACTAAGAGTAATTGGGCATTATATTTGCAATTTTTGCCTTATCAGTTATCCCCACCTTTTTCCAATGATTGGACAAAGAGCCATCTCATTATACCGTGACATCACCGGTCTGCCCTGATTGGATATTAATATATCCCTAATTATTCAAGGAATGCGGATAATCCCAGTCATAATGCTCTCAAGACTCTAGGTGGAGCTCTTACTCTACTTAAATTTCTTACATATAATCAGCTTTTATGTCATCAATGATGTATGTAAGAGGGCATGAAACGTCATATAAATTTGTCAATTCCTAGACGTTTTCATAGAGGAGGATTTTTCTCATAAGATAAGATACTAAGAATGTCTGGCCAAACTCATTTCATCACCATAAATGTCGGTCAGTTATTTTCACTCCCTACCTTGGACTAATGGCTCATTGTTCACATATGATGTAATTTGAACACATTTTAAACAGAATTTCAGCTAATTCTACAATTAGAATTAACCCTGTATGGTCCCCCAGGACAAAGTCTCTGACATAATCCCCCTTTTAGCAAAAGATTTTCTAACTTGATAAAAGTTCTAAAATATTATTGCTAAACTGGAGGAGACTGTTGTCATCTTCGTCCTGTGACTGGGATCGTCTCTGGATCGTTAATACAGTTCGCTTCAGTTCATCAACTACTTAATGGCATCAGCTTGTTCCCAAAAGACGAGGCACTTATTGTTCTCTTCAATAGCTGGAACAATCTCTCTGATTAGGGAATCCATATACCTATTTTGTTGATAGGAAGACGTTGTGTCTAATACGAATAGTTGCTTGGCCTACTCAAGGATCTCCATAGTTTTGGCTTGATTTGAAAAGGCACGCAGATCATATCAGACTCCCAGTTTTGGAAACAGGTGGTGGGAGAAATATTAAATTCTTCTTGGATGGTGATTTATGGGAGCAGGTTGGCAGCACTCCTCTAGGATCCAAATTCTTCTCTGTTAGGATGGCCTCCGGCATCTCTTGCCCAATGGTTCTTGATAAAAACACTGGAACCACGCTTGGCTGTGTCCGGAACTCCTGTCACAGAAGAAGGATGATTCACATCATGGCTTTGGCTTTGGCTGGAGCTCCTGCAATCGAAGGAGGATGATCCACATCACGGCCTTGGTCTTGACGTCCATACCCATGGCAACTGTCAATCGACCTTAATCTTTTAAGAACTCTTTGGTCTAAAAGAAATGACACATGAGTGATCTCATATTGATACATTTGTTGCATGCATACATACATAACAATACAGTTTCATTTAGTATTCCTATGACCATGGTACTGTGTGATTACTGTATATAGTTTTTGCACCAGTTAGCTTGTGGTCCTTGCTAGCCTTAAGCTAAACTATCATAAACTAACACTCTCTGTCTCTACTCTTCCCCCTTTTATAGAGGAATGACCCTCAGCTGTATGCTACAAAAACAAAACCTTGTCAAAAGGAAAAATAAAATTAGCATAACAACATTTTCAGAGAATCATAGAGCATCAAACCATTTGTTGACGAGATATGTTAGAGTGTTAGTGGGGAACATACATGCCACACAGACAGACAAGAGAGAGCGACGTTTCACTGAAACAAAAGAAGACAAGAGAACAAGATATGACAATGTCATCAAGGATACTCATCCATCCAATGATTAATTAGGATCCTTGTTCTTCTTCCGCTTCTCCTTCTATGATCTGTAACTGAGATTTAGGGTGACAAGCACGCAATTGGTTTATATGAACCCACTTTTCTACAATTTCACCATTAATAGGGATAGAAACCTTATAGGCCACTGGAGATAATTTATCAGTAATGATATATGGCCCTCTCCATGAGGGTAAGAATTTCTTTTCTTTTACCTGGTTTCTTGCAAAATTGTACAGATAAACACGATCATTTACCTCATACTCCCTTTTGGTGGTTTTTAGGTCATAGTAAGTCTTATTACTTACCACTGCTTTCTCCAGATTTTTGTGTGCAAACGCAAATGCATGTTGTAAATGCTTGCGTAACTGGTCTATGTATTGGTGTGTTGTGGAGGCATTAATTAGATTTTGATCGGACGTACGGTATAGCAAGTGTTGGGGAAGGACCATCTTTCTACCTGTCATTAATTCAAATGGTGATATTTTCGTGGCTGCACTAGGAGTAGCCCGAATAGCCATGAGAACTAGGGGTAGTTTAAGATCCCAATCCTTACCTGATTCCTTAACAAACTTCTTGAGAATGTTAACAATGGATTGATTATATCGCTCCACCCCACCACTTGACGCAGGACGGTAAGCGATATGTAATTTACGTTTTACCCCCAAGAGTTTCCAAAGTTTGTTCATCACTTCGCTGGTGAAATGACTACCTCTGTCAGATTCAATCCTCTGCGGTAGGCCAAACCTGGAGAACACATGGTTAATTAACAAAGCAGCGGCGGTTTCTGCCGTATTATTGTTTGCGGGTAAACATTCAACCCATTTGGTGAACAGACAAGTAACCGTTAGCATACACGTGTTCCCCTTGCTGTCCTAATAACCGGTCCTATAAAATCTATTTGAATATCCGACCATGGTAATGACATCCCCCTCTTCTGTAGTGGTGCACGATGAGTGGGGCCAGATGGTTGGAATTGGGAACTATAACGGAATCTGGAAGGGACCGCGTCACCTTCTGCCGTCGTTCCTGGGTCTCTCCTTCTCTACGCAGATAAGCGCCGTCAGGTGCACCGGTTGGAGTATGGACGGTTACTGGAAACAGCCGCAGGATCGCTGGAAACAGGGAAGCAGGGAAGAGTCCACGTCGCCGCCTGACAGCATATGAAGTTGGGACGCAGGAAGCTGGCAGCAGGCGGTCAACGATTCAGGATACTTGGCGCAGATGGGTATCAGAGTGGATACTTTAGACCATAAGCAATACAAGACTCCAGGACTCCTTGTTCACTCCAAAACAGAATTCATTTTATTGGCAAAAACCACAGATATTTATACAGAAATCTTGCATTGCCTCTTATGGGGAAACCAGGTACAATAGGGCTTAATCCAATCATTTCACAGTAGACAAAAGGGCAACAGACGATGGCCCAACAAACACAATAACTCAGACATGATTGCATTTCAGATACAAAAGGGTTGATGGACAAGGACTTGAGGTTTTGAACTAATTACCACACTGCAGGGGTTCTGACTGCATTTCACAATGGTTAAGTTAACACCCAGCAGGAGGTCTGGCTACAGTACACATAGTCAGTGCCTTGAGGGACTACAATATACATTGGAATAATTAACCCCTCACTGCCATCAGTCTACCACAGGGCAGTAATACAGCCCATTTCCTCATTCCCATAAAACATATACAAACTATTTTTAGTACATAACCAGAGAAAAATGTCCACAGTTTTTGGTTAAACAAACTTATGGCCAGACAAGGCTCAAGTAACGGGTAGGATCCATTACAGGAACACACCAACCAACCTTGACAATAGGTTTGTACCTCTTTAAGCATATGAGGCCAATAGGCATAATCACGGAGAATCTCATATGTGATTTTGTCACCGCGATGACCTGAAGTAGGTGCATCATGAGCATGTTGAAGCATTAAACCTCTAAATGCAGTAGGTACAACCCATTGTTGTATTCCATTTTAAGAAGTTCTATCACGGTGCCCGTGATTCCCTGTCAGTCACACTGATGATACCTGTGCATTGGTGCAGATTGTTCGGCCCGCCCAGGATGTTCCTTTTTATACTGGGCCTGTGACAGCTGTCGGATGCCCTTTCGTGGTGTTCCTGAAGTTGAGCCTCTTGCTGAGTTACTGTGTTCCTGTGTACCGATCCGGCTCGTCTGACCATTCTCTGTTCCTGCTCTCTGATTGGATTCCTGCGCTGTCTGACTTCCTGCTCCATTACCGACCTGGCTGTGGCTGACGTTCCTGCTCCGTTACCGACCTGGCTGTGGCTGACGTTCCTGCTCCGTTACCGACCTGGCTGTGGCTGACGTCCCTGCTCCGTTACCGACTTGGCTGAGGTTGACGTTCCTGATCGAGAAATTCCTGGTTCCGGTCATCGCTGTCGGTTGCTCATCAGTTCCTGAGTTCCTGTGTTCCAGGTCGCCCGACGGCGACATTCTGAACTGTAGTAGTGGGGTTCCGTTCATTCACTCTCATTGGCGCTACACCGTGGCCTTAGTTTACCGAGCTGTTGTATGCTAGCTGAGCTGCCCCTCTGTGGCCGTACCTGCCCGATCCAGTTACTGTGTGTGTTGCCTCCTTTGTAGAGCCGAATACACTTGCCAAGCTTTATCATACTATCAGAGCCGCTTACACTGTCCGAGCTGCGCTTTGTACCTAGTCTGTCCGTGGCTTTAGCAGAGCAGTTCAGTTCCGGTACGTGGGTTACCGTGCATGCACCTCCCGGTGCAGTGGCCTCCGTTTGCTCTCGCTGTATGGTACTGATACGGCACCGGAAGGGTGTCTGGGCACTAGTCATTGCTCGTGTGTAGTCTCATTCATCGCATTCCTGTGCGAGGCTCGCGGTGGCTGGCATAGTGTTACTCCTGTTGGCACCTAGTGGGTGACCTGGCTCTGATCTCCTTTGGCTCACAACAGTACTCCTTTACGTTCAAGGGCTTGACCGGTTCCATTTACCAGTTCTGCTAGCGGCTCTTCCTTTCACTCCTCCTGGAGTTTTACTCAGCTCTGGTTGCTTATGCAGTCTCCTTGGGCGTCCTTTTGTAACAGCTAAATGAGAGTGATTTGAGCAAGCCTACTACTGATCGTGTATTCTTCCAGAGACTTATTGGTTCAGCTGGGCGTTGTTAGCCTACCATCATTGTGACTGATCAGTGGGTTATTCCTTAACCCTTGTCTATCCCGTTATACAGTATTATTCCATATTTTTGTCTATTACTGCTTTATACTAGTCTGTCTATGCCTGACCAGGCCCCCAGGGGCGCTATTCCTGATTTTCAGTTCAAATAAACTGTGTTTTTACTTATACCTTGTCTGAGGGTCAGAAAACCGTAACAGTACGAAAGGGCCATGACCTCTGATGGTAAAGGTGACAGTAATACACAGAACCTCCACTGGAGGATGGATGTGCACGAGCAGCGCTTGGACCAGTTGGCACTGGCCATGCAAACATTGCTAGAACGTACGGTACACCTTGAGAAACCTAACCAAAATCCGGTGGTCCCCCCAGTTGTGACACCGGATCACGTTGCTGGTCAAATGGTTGCCGTCTCCAGAAGTTTAACGGCGGCGGCGCCGTTACCGTTGAGATACAATGGCGAACCCACCCTGTGTAGAGGGTTTATTAACCAACTTGAGATATTTCTAGAACTCACGCCTCACGCTTTTCTGAACGACCGTAGTAAGGTGTGATTCATGATATCTCTATTAACGGGTAAAGCCCTGGCATGGGCTGGCCCACTATGGGAGAAGGCCAAACCATGTACATTCGATTTTGACGAATTTGTCAAGCAGTTTCGGAGAGTATTCGAGCTGCCTGGGAGAACCTCCTCTGCTGCAAAAGATTAATGGAGATTCAGATGGGCGAACGCACCGCAGGCGAGTACGCCATAGAATTTCGGATACTGGCAGCAGAGGTTGGGTGGAATAATGAGGCTCTAGTGGCAGCTTTCTACCAGGGATTATCAGATGTGATTAAAGACAAAATGGCGGCCAGAGAGGTACCTACCGATTTGGATGATTACATAGATTTTGTACTGCTCATTGATACTCGCATACGAGAAAGGCACTTGGCCAAAAGGGCTAGATTCAGAATCCATGGGCACGACGGCTCTTTAAACCCACCCTCGCCTCCCAATCCTCCTGATCGAGTTAACGAACTGGGGGAACCTATGCAACTCGGGTTCACCAGGCTATCTAAGGAGGAGCGGGCACACCGCAGAAGGCAGGGCTATGTTTATATTGTGGCAAGAATGGGCACATGCTACGTAATTGTCCGGTACGGCCGGGAAACGCACACACCTAGGGTACCTTGGGGGACAGGCCCTAGGTGGTGTACAATCGTCCCCAGATCCCTGTTCCAAGAAACCCATCATTTCGGTGTGCTTTCCTGTAGGTGATCAAGCGGTTGAGGCACTAGCATTAATAGATTCTGGCGCTGCAGGCTATTTTATGGACAAAACATTTGCTAAGACGCACAGTATTCCGCTGTCCAAAAAAGATACGCCTTTAGCCATTGAAGCCATTGATGGCAGACCGCTAGAACCCGCATTCATCACCATGGAAACTACACCTATCTCTATGAATATTGGGGCTCTCCACCAGGAGAGGGTTTGTTTTCAGATTATACATTCACCCCATCATGCGGTCATATTGGGGTTCCCTTGGTTATTTTTACACAACTCCCAGTTTGACTGGCAAAGATGTGAAGTCAAGTTGTGGTCTGATTACTGTTCTGGTCATTGTTTGTCGCACCCAGTTAAGGTTCTATGTACCTCTCCCTCCGTGCCAGCTGAATACAGCAAATTCAGTGACATATTCAGTAAGGGAGAGGCTAGCGCATTGCCGCAGCATAGGCCGTATGATTGCGCTGTTGATTTGCCCCCGGGGGTGGTGCCACCGAGGGGCAGGACATACCCGTTGTCCTGTGAGGAGAATCTGGCCATGGAGGAATACATTGAGGATGCCCTCAATCGAGGGATAATTCGTAAATCTTCATCTCCGGCAGGTGCAGGATTTTATTTTGTAAAAAAGAAAAATGGCGAGTTACGACCCTGTATTGATTATCGAGGACTTAATAAATTGATGCCTAAAAACGCATATCCAATTCCACTCATTACAGAACTGTTTGACAGGTTGAAGGGCTCATCTATATTTACTAAACTCGATTTACGTGCGGCTTACAACCTGATACGGATAAGGGCCGGGGATGAGTGGAAAACGGCATTCAGTACTAGGTCGGGTCATTATGAATATTTGGTCATGCCATTCGGCTTATGTAATGCACCTGCCGTGTTTCAAGAATTCATCAATGATATCCTCCGTGACTTATTACAGTCCTGTGTTGTCGTGTACCTCGATGACATTTTGATTCACTCTGCCAATTTAACCCAACACATTCTGGATGTTTCTGAAGTCCTGCTACGATTACGCAAGAACAAATTGTTCTGTAAATTGGAGAAATGCGAATTTCATTGTTCCAAGGTACCCTTTCTGGGATTCGTCATTTCTAATGATGGCATTGCCATGGATGAGGGTAAATTGGCAGCAGTCCTACAGTGGCCACGACCTAAAGGGTTAAAAGCAATACAAAGGTTTTTGGGTTTTTCCAATTATTACAGGAAATTCATTCAGAATTTTTCCACTATTATTAAACCCCTCTCTGACCTTACTCATAAGGGAGCCAATCCCTCTCAATGGTCTGATGCAGCTGAAAGGGCTTTTGAGACTCTCAAATCTGCATTCGCCTCCGCTCCTATCCTTTCCCACCCTACACCTTCCCTGCCATTTACGTTGGAGGTCGATGCCTCTGAGGTTGGGGTAGGGGCAGTCGTCTCCCAACGCCCGAAAGAAGGGGGCAACCTGAGACCATGCGGATTCTTTTCAAAAAAACTATCCAGCGCCCAAAGCCATTACGAAATTGGGGACAGGGAGCTGTTGGCTATAATCTTGGCACTGAAAGAATGGCGACATTTATTGGAGGGCACAAGAACCCCAGTACTAATACTTACAGACCACAAAAATTTGATTTACCTTTCAGAGGCTAAAAGGTTGTCATCTCGCCAGGCTAGGTGGGCACTGTTTCTGTCAAGGTTTAACTTTATAGTGTCCTACTTGCCTGGATCAAAAAACGTGAGAGCTGATGCCCTGTCCAGGCAATTTTTCACAGACATTGAGAGGGATGAAACCCCGGTTCCTATTATTCAGCCTGACAGAATTCTGGCCATGATACGTACTAGTATCACTTCGCCATTGAGGGAACAAATATTGGCATCCCAGGCCAGGGCACCTCCGGAAACCCCAGTTGGCAAGTGTTTTGTGGATGAGCCTTTACGGGTTCAATTACTTGAATACTATCACTCCTCGAAGGCAGCTGGGCACATTGGCCGAGATCAGCTAGTATGGTCTCTATCACAAATGTTTTGGTGGCCTTCTCTAAGAGCTGACTGTGCGGCATTTACGTCTGCTTGTGCCACATGTGCCCGTAATAAGTCTCCCAGACACCTCCCAGTGGGTTTGCTCCAACCAGTACCTAATGGCGAACGCCCATGGTCACACATCTCCATTGACTTTCTGGGAGAATTACCATCATCCAAGGGCTATACTTTTATTCTAATGGTGGTGGATAGGTTCTCTAAGATGGCTCATTTCGTGCCCCTCTCTGGTCTCCCTTCGGCCCAGGAATTGGCAACAGTCTTTGCCAAAGAGGTATTTCGCTTGCACGGGGTTCCCAGAGTAATAGTATCAGACCGAGGGAGTCAATTCGTCTCGAGATTCTGGAGGGCATTCTGTAGTCAAATGGGCATACAGTTGTCCTTTTCCTCCGCCTACCATCCCCAGACCAACGGGGCCGCTGAGCGTGCCAATCAGGGACTGGAGCAGTTTTTGCGTTGCTTTGTGACTGATCATCATGACAATTGGGCCGACCTGTTGCCGTGGGCAGAGTTCGCCAGGAACTGTGCGGTCAATTCATCGTCTGGGAGCTCCCCGTTTCTTGTCAACTACGGGTTCCAGCCTTGTCTGCTCCCAGACTCATTTCAGTCACAACAGATTCCGGCTCTGGATGAGCACATTAAGCAACTCCGCTCCACATGGGCACAGGTGCAAAGGTCCCTCAGCCAGTCCGTTCAGCGTCAACAGCGGCATGCTAATCGCAGACGGTTGCCAGCGGTCTCATTTCAGGTTGGGGATAGGGTATGGCTCTCCTCCAGGAATCTAAATCTGCAAGTACCATCCAACAAATTGGCTCCCCGGTTCGTTGGTCCGTTTAAGATTATCCGTAAGGTTAACCCCGTGGCATACGCACTAGAACTTCCTGCATCTATGCGCATTCATAATGTGTTCCATGTATCACTACTGAAACCCTTGATTTGCAACCGCTATACTACCACTCCGGTGGTTCCTGGGCCGGTGGATGTTCAAGGTCAAGAGGAATACGAAGTTCAGAGTATTATTGACTCCAGGAGATTTAGAGGTAAATTGCAATATTTGGTCCACTGGAGAGGCTACGGGCCTGAGGAACGTTCATGGGTGGACCAAAAAGACCTACATGCTCCACGTTTATTATGCAATTTTCACTCTAAATATCCACACAAACCCAAACCAGCAGGCAGGAGAGGGGGTCTTTGAGAGGGGGGTACTATCACGGTGCCAGTGATTCCCTGTCAGTCACACTGATGATACCTGTGCATTGGTGCAGATTGTTCGGCCCGCCCAGGATGTTCCTTTTTATACTGGGCCTGTGACAGCTGTCGGATGCCCTTTCGTGGTGTTCCTGAAGTTGAGCCTCTTGCTGAGTTACTGTGTTCCTGTGTACCGATCCGGCTCGTCTGACCATTCTCTGTTCCTGCTCTCTGATTGGATTCCTGCGCTGTCTGACTTCCTGCTCCATTACCGACCTGGCTGTGGCTGACGTTCCTGCTCCGTTACCGACCTGGCTGTGGCTGACGTTCCTGCTCCGTTACCGACTTGGCTGAGGCTGACATTCCTGATCGAGAAATTCCTGGTTCCGGTCATCGCTGTCGGTTGCTCATCAGTTCCTGAGTTCCTGTGTTCCAGGTCGCCCGACAGCGACATTCTGAATTGTAGTAGTGGGGTTCCGTTCATTCACTCTCATTGGCGCTACACCGTGGCCTTAGTTTACCGAGCTGTTGTATGCTAGCTGAGCTGCCCCTCTGTGGCCGTACCTGCCCGATCCAGTTACTGTGTGTGTTGCCTCCTTTGTAGAGCCGAATACACTTGCCAAGCTTTATCATACTATCAGTTCCGGTACGTGGGTTACCGTGCATGCACCTCCCGGTGCAGTGGCCTCCATTTGCTCTCGCTGTATGGTACTGATACGGCACCGGAAGGGTGTCTGGGCGCTAGTCATTGCTCGTGTGTAGTCTCATTCATCGCATTCCTGTGCGAGGCTCGTGGTGGCTGGCATAGTGTTACTCCTGTTGGCACCTAGTGGGTGACCTGGCTCTGATCTCCTTTGGCTCACAACAGTACTCCTTTACGTTCAAGGGCTTGACCGGTTCCATTTACCAGTTCTGCTAGCGGCTCTTCCTTTCACTCCTCCTGGAGTTTTACTCAGCTCTGTTTGCTTATGCAGTCTCCTTGGGCATCCTTTTGTAACAGCTAAATGAGAGTGATTTGAGCAAGCCTACTACTGATCGTGTATTCTTCCAGAGACTTATTGGTTCAGCTGGGCGTTGTCAGCCTACCATCATTGTGACTGATCAGTGGGTTATTCCTTAACCCTTGTCTATCCCGTTATACAGTATTATTCCATATTTTTGTCTATTACTGCTTTATACTAGTCTGTCTATGCCTGACCAGGCCCCCAGGGGCGCTATTCCTGATTTTCAGTTCAAATAAACTGTGTTTTTACTTATACCTTGTCTGAGGGTCAGAAAACCGTAACAAGTTCTGATTAACAGACCATCTTGTATATGGAATTGGGCCTTGGACCTCATCAAGATCCTTAAGTCTTCTTTTCCCACCCATTCCTCCTCAGAAATTGGGTGGTTTAGGGGGTCTTCTATGTGCTTATAGAATAGCCCTATGATAGGGTCCCCCTTTTGACTTGTAATCAAGTCCTCACTAGGTGAGTCTTGAATCCACTGTGCTACCGGGGTGTCTGCTTCGTTACGGGCTTGTTGCCTAGTAACGGCATTTACCTGTACAGGACCCAATAGATGGGATATATCTAAGGCCTCTCCCTTAAGGGCGCCTTCTTTAGCCAATTGATCGGCTAGATCATTACCTTGTTTTTCAGGGCCTAGGATCTTAGAATGCCCCTTGGTCTTTTTCCAATAGATAGTAAGGCCATTTGATGTTACAAGATTGTCAACCTCACAAAACAATTTACCATGTTTCACTGGCTTATTATTGGATCGGAGCATATGGCTTCTTTTCCAACCTGGGAGGTATTCTACAAAGCTATGGCGAACATAATTAGAATCAGTTATAATGACAAACTCCTTTATGTTATGCTCAATAGCTAAGAGGACTGTCTTATAGACCGCACAGAGCTCTGCCACTTGGCTACTCTGTGGTCCTAGACCAGTGATTCTCAACCAGGGTGCCGTGGCACTTTGGTGTGCCACGGACATCATCTTAGGGTGCCCCATGTTCTCTATGAAGAGTGACAAAAATGGACTTTTAAATAAAGATTTATTTAAATTGTTATGCACAGTAGATTTAGTTTTGTTATTATGATTATAAAACCTACTAATAACTGTATATTTATGTATTGTACCCTTCTTATACCCTTGATAAGGTACTTTAAATATGTTAGGGGTGCCCCGAATGTTGTAGATTATTTGTTAGGGGTGCCCCGAACCAAAAAAGATTGAGAACCACTGTCCTAGACTATACCCTTTAGATAAAATAGGGCACTCACCTGTCCAGGTAATCCCGATACCTGCCACCAGTTTTCTTTCATTACCAGTCGTGACATGGTAGGAACACCCGTCAATGTACACAGTTGGTAAGGTTGTGCAATAATTCTCGTCAAATGCCTTATAGGGGGAAAGCAATTGTTCCTCAAGGTAATTGTCTCCACTGGTATCAGTCTCCGTGGGAGGTGCTGAACAATCATGGAGTTCGGCGAGTCCTTGAGCTACAGGATTCTTCCTGTTTTGCTTATACCTAATTTCTAATGGCCATCGTTGTAGGGATAAAGTTCAAGCGGTGATCCTACTATTGGAGAGGTGTCCTTCCTTTATCCGGTCACTTTGCAAATACTGCAAAGGTTGATGAGCGGTTTCAGTGATGATCTTCTCACCCTGAATAAAACTCCAAAAGTTCTGTAATGCCCAAACAGTAGCCAATAAAGCTTTCTCACAGTCATTAAATTTAATTTCCACGGAAGACAGGGATTTGCTAGCATATGCGATAACCTTATTCAGGTTATCCTGCTTTTGATACAAAACCCCGCTGAGACTAAGATTAGTGAATCCTGTCTCAAGAAAAAATGGCTTACCTCCTTCTGGATAAGCCAGACAAGGAGCCTGGGTGAGTCTACTCCTGAGCTCAGATACGGCATGTTCCTGAGCTTCACCCCAGATCCACGGTTGATCTTTCTTCAATAATAACAACAATGGTTTAGTTATTTCTGAATAATTATCAATAAACTTCTGGGAATAATTCATCATGCCTAGGAAGGATCTCAATTCATGGAGATTAGTTGGTGTTTTAGATTTAACTATCGCTTCCACCTTCTTTCTTTGTGGGTTTAACCCTTCGGTGGTCACCTCATGACCAAGAAAGTTAACTTTGGTGCGGCACATCTGTGCCTTTTTGAGCGACAGTTTAACATCAGCTTCCTTTAGCTGATTAAATACATATTTAATTTCTGTGATATGCTTTTGGAAGGTAGTACTTTTAATCAGGACATCATCCACATAGCAGAGAGTCCCCCTAGCCATAGCATCAGGCATAGCCTTGTGCATAAAAACGGCAAATTCATGACCTGAGTTGATATACCCAAAAGGCATTCTAACCCAGGCGTATTGTACTCCTCCAAAAGTGAAAGCTAGCTTATATTGGTCTTCCTCACTAACTTTAATGGTCCAGTACCCTTGGGCACAGTCAATTGCTGTAAAAATTTTGGACCGTTGCATCTGAGCCAAACATTGATCTATATACGGCACCGGCCAGCCGGACATATATACACGTTTGTTCAGTTGCCTTAAGTCAGCACACAAACGCCATTGACCATTGGGTTTAAGGATTCCCAAGATTGGGTTATTATAAGAGCTATGCACTGGCCGTATAATACACCTCTCTTTGAGGTTCCTTATAATTTCTGCCAATGAGTCATAGGATGCAAGTGGAAGACGGTACTGTTTGACATATACAGGAGGTAACTTAGGGTCAGTTTGTATGTGGGCAACGTGTAGGTTTGTTAAACCACAATCATAAGAATCCGTGGCAAACAGCTCTTGGAATTCCATAAGTATTTCCCTTAGCTGTTGGCGTTCAGAATCATCAGAGCACGCATCGGCTAGAGAGATTTGCTCTTCTACTAGCTCATTAAAACCTGGAAATGCTTCAGGCTTACCTAACTCATAAGTTTCCTCAAGCTGTGTAGATAAATCATGAGCATTTACTCTTACCTTATCCACAGCCTCCTGATACTCTTGGGTCTCTGGTTCCTCCATCTGGTGCTCAAATACCAGAGAGGATTCTTCAATCCGACATGTACCTGTATCAGGGCTATATGGATACACAGATTGAACAGAAAACAGTCCCTCTGGAAGGGAGTAAAACAATTGCTCAACAAGTTGCTCCTCAGACAGATAATTATCAGGTAGTAGGCCTATTACTTGGTTTTGAAACCCAAATGTATAGTATTCTGAATCCAGAGCATACCCTATTACAGTTCCTTTCTCCAAGGTAATACTGTGTGGGGTTATGTTATTTACCACTATGTGGACTGGTGTTCTACGAATACTCACCATAGGGGTGTGTGATACAGAAATTCCTAATTGTTGAATCCTATTTGAGAGGCATATTAATGCATCAGGATTCTCAAGGTTCTGACCACTACGAACCTGCAAGGATATGGGGACCTGACTTGCCCCACCAGGTAAAGTGACCTTATTAGCTACCTGTAACTTTACTGCATATGGCAACAGTTTGCATGACTTCAGGGCTTTTAAGTCATCCTGAAATCCACAAGGGTTCCCTTCTAACCTAGTCCATAGGTTATTATTCACCAGATCAATCTGGGCAGCAAAACGATGTATTAAATCGTTGCCTATATAGATCTGGTGTTGGGTATTCTCCACTACAAGAAAAACATGTTTGGCGGACCTGTCACCTAGAGATATAGATAACAGACACCTCGCAACAACGTTATAACTTATAGCATCGTCATCTAGGTCATGTACCAAATTATCATATGGTGCTAGATACTTGATATGGATAGGATCTCTTACCTCCATCAGTAGGTTGTTACTAATGTAACTGTTTTCCAATTTCAGATTCAGTTTGGCCTGTTTGATCCTCCCCAAGTCTTTAACCTGTAAGGAAACAAACAACTCACCCCCTGTATTGTCAATAGACGTCAGATATTGAGAATGATTCTCTGGATCTGCTGGTTCAGAGGGTGATCTGTGAAGAGAGATGGTTAAAACATCGCCTTCTAGCTTCACGTTCTGAATCTGTTCTGGTAACGCCTTGATGGAGATATCACCTTCCATATATTCAGTATCAGTATTAGGTATCTGTAAAACAGTGAGGTTAGGGTTCTGGCTATTGACAAAGTGGATTTCAATAGTATCCCTATTTTCCTCTACCACATGATCATTTCTATGGGGGTGTTGCAATGCCCGCTCATAATTGATTGGGGTTTTAACCTGCAACCAGATGACATTATTCACACAGTCTATGACGGGACTTAATCGCCGCAGTAGATCGGCACCTATAATTAACCTGTTATAGGGAACTTCAACTACTATGACCTTATGTGTGAATGATTTGTTACCGATTTTAAAATGTAACCATGTGGTTCCCAATACGTTTAAGGGGTTACCTCCTACGCTTATTATGGATCCATCAAATGCCTTTAACACTGGCTTTACAGAAGCTTCCTCCATAATTTGATGGAAATGGGAGCTAGATAAGATGGTAGCTTGTGACCCTGTATCCAGGAGACTGGAAATGATTCGGTCATCAAGCCCCTGCAATGTAACATCAATAAAATATTTTCCTTCATATTCATGCATTTTGCATAAATAATTACAATGTAAGATCGTCTTATAATCCCTCCACTGCCTGCAAGGGTTAATTCCTGAATTTACAGGAGCAGACTTGCTGACCACTGGGTCATGTTGTACAGCTGCAGCATCCCCTTCACTCCTCCTCCTCCTTCAACCTGTTCTGGAAGAATGCAGGAAAAAGAAGTGACATCATCAGGGATGGACTTATGTGTACCTGGCTGTGGTTACTGTGAGATACTGTGGTTACTGTGAGATAAGGAAGAAATGTTAGAGTCACACAAAGCATTTACATCCTGTAAAGAAAATGTGTTAGCATTCCTGTTGGTTAAAACATTAACGGTTATTATAGGACTTACATAGGGTAAAGCAATGTTATTCTTTTCCCCTAAGGCCTGCTTACCATTACCCTGTTCTGTTATTGAGTGGCAGTTGCCACTCCTGGGGCTGTCCCTAAAAAAGGGTTAGATCCCTGCTGAGTATCAGAACTGGGACTTTGGCCTAGCTGTGCCATAGTAGTCATCATTTTTGCCATCATATCTGTCAGGTTGTTAACCTGGACCTTAAGACTCACTTGCTTCTGACCTTGGTTCCCAGAACCAGACTTATTATTCTGCTGATTTTGCTGGGCCCCCTGTTTATTAGAGTTTTTACTCTTTTTGAACCTCCTGGGAAACTTAGATCTATTTTGTTTTTTGTTGTATCCCTGGGATTTCTTGAAAAATGGTTTATGACCATTTGAATTATTAGACCCCTGGGAACTAACAGAGGCAGGTCCCTTCTGTCCTGGTGCCTGTTTATGAACCTGTGGAGATTTTAACACCTCTGCATAGGTTCTCTTACCAGATTCAAAGGGCAAACTATCCTCAACCGATGTTTCTGCTACACACTGGGAGGCAGGCTTCTTGTCCCTAGCTGGGGTATTCTCACTCTGCTGGGCATTATACAGCTTAATAGCCTGAGTGAGTAACCAATCTAGTGATAATAGGGGTGAATAATCCCTAGCTAGATTAGTTTTCATGTATCTAGGCAGAGCATTAAAGAACAGTTCCCTGAACTCATATGAATGAAAATCTGCATCCCTATCTGCAAGGATATATGCACATTTAAGCTCTGACAAGAATTGCCTGGGGTCCTGGTCTGGCCTACATTTTAGTGCATATATAGCACATTTAGCCTCATGACGAGTTTTATAAGGACCAAACGCTAGGATTATCTGTTCCACTGTTTCCTCCCAGGTATTGATATCCATCTCAGCTAAAGAACTGAAAAAGAAATTCTCTGAAACATCAAAAACCCAAGGCACATAATCCATTTTATGACGGTCAGAATGAAGGCCTAGAGATGCAAGTGTTTCAGTATAACGATCTAAATGACTCACAATGGATATTTTAGATTTTCTGTGGAAAACTGGCACGGTATCCCTCAGAAATCTTATTATCTTAGTTCCTTCAACTAAAGGTGACTGTTCCTCCTGTTCAAACCTACTTAGTGTGGGCATTGTCCTCCTGTTAGGTTTGAACATTGTCTCCCTGTTAGAGGGTAATCTGTGGCCTGTTAAAAGGCTCCGTGGTGCAGGGTGTGTGGCTTGCTCTGGGATGTTACCCTCATCATCACACTTCAGCAAAAAGTGTGACTTCTGAGGACTAACATCCCCCTCCTTCCCAGGTGAGTAATCCTGATGACTACTAGATATAGCTGGTTGGGTCTAAACTACCTTATCAGGACTAATATCCTGTCCCATCTCAGAGGGGGTATGGTCAGAATCAGAAGCAGTAAGGGCCTGCATTCTTTCTGACAATTCCTGGATCTGGCTGGACAAGACATTAAATATGTCTGGATCCACTGATTTATCCCCCTTAGGGGCATTATCACTGGCCTGATATACCAACAGTTGCTCTCGCAATTCTATATTGTCCTGAACCCGCTTGTCTAAATGGGATTGGAGTTGCCTAATGTGTTCTTGCAAAATGTCTATCTCACCTTGTAGATCATACATCTTAGCATTAAGGGCAGTATTATGTGCTTTTGTAGACCACATTTCCTCAAGAGCTGTTTTATGCCTACTCTCTAGCCCATTTACCTGATGCTGGAGATACTCAATTTGCTCTTGTTGTGAGTTTGCAATTTTAACAAATTTACGCACCTCTTCCTCTAACTCAGAAATCTTTTCAGTCTGAGCCTTTAGTGCCTGTTTTAGTGGCTCTACACCCTTTTGATAAGCCTCCAAGTTGTTTCTCTGGAAGCCTATAATAGTTAACAATTCAGGCACAATTAATAAAATCTGGGTGTCCAAATCCCTTGCCTTAGTTTGATCTATACACCTATTCAATGCTTGATAATAGAAGCTATCAGGCTGCCACATTTTATCAAATTGGGATACCACTCGTAGCTCAATGTCACTGCACCATTGTTGGGCATCACTCTTAATTTTGAGGCGAGAATGGATGGCATAAATTAACCTCCCTTCTACAGCCCATTTCATGTCTTCTTCTGGTCTCTGTTCCATTGGTTCAGACACTGAAGAAGTTGCCTGAGACATGTTTAAGCACAAATATGTTACTGTGTAATATATCTGTCAATAAAATTATTTGACAAATGTGTCAATCCTATATAAAGATCTCGGTGGAACCTCCAAAAATCTGTCGTGCTATTTATATGAAGGTATCCAAAGGGTTAAACAGAGAACCACTCAGGTTGGATTTCTTCACTTAAATAGGCAAATGACAATATAAAATAATTCGAGAACTTTATCTTTAATATGTATTGACACGCTACTTCACGGTAACGAATTGATCACAAGAATCAATCCTTCATATTTGTGCAAAAATATATCTATTTTATTAAAATACAATATACAATGTATATATAAATATCAGCAACAATGAAATATATAAGTGACTAGCAATTATAATAGGTACACAGAAAATCAAACCACACTATTTATCATAAAGATTACCAGCGGTGCAAGGGTTAACCAAACATAGGTATATTCAGAGCTATAATAACAATAATTGCATTCAGCAGCATAGAATAAGTTAATTGATTGTTACAATTAATATAATACAGTTGGCTGCAGGGTCTCTTAATACCTCTGCCCCAAAAACTGTATAGACTATGCCAATTATGATGTAAGGGGTATTGTGAGATGAATTAAATAATTCCTCTAACAATTCCTTTTATCATATATCAATAATAATTAAATTTAGGGAATAACTGGAATAGAATCCCAGATTTAAATCTCTATAATTTAATTATCTACTGAATTCAATATTGAATACCTCTGAATAAAATATATAAATTGCAATTAATATAGTCAAACAAAGATTATATAAATAATCTACCAGAATTAATCCAGTAACATATGTCTATAAAGTAACCAACTTCAGGCAACATATATTATGACAATAGCAACCAATATAAAACCTATAGACACTCCAAGGGTTAATCCACACGTTTAAAACAGATGCCACACCCAGCAGTTATTTTGTCTATTGAGATAATACCTTCAATTACAAAATAAAAGCCTGGCACATATACAAAAACTTTAGAATGCACACCACAAATAAATAGACAAACAGCAGTTAGAGAGTTAATAATGAATTCCAAGAATTCCCTTGATTAAATATCAGCTATTATAATTTTACCAGAAACACAATATTCTAGACATACTCAAAATTATATTAACCAATATAAACAAGGCTAAATATATCTCACTGCTATCTCTATTTTATGATCTCTCTGGTAATTTATAACAATAAATTAATTAATTAATTCTGCATAATTTCTTAATGACTATGCTAAATATATAGCAGATTATAATATTTTCCATAAAACTGGCCAGGCTTCTATGGACAAATATGTATATATATAATTTTCCTCAATTATCGAGGAAATGTACTTATTTTGAAATTAGGCAGAATCAGGATTCACCCAGGAGTTCTTATTCAGGAAGTCACAAAGAGCCCTTCTGTTTCAGCCAGTTAAGTTTAGTCAAAAAGACCCCTTTTTTAGGAAGTCTAAAAGACCCTTAACTAAGAGTAATTGGGCATTATATTTGCAATTTTTGCCTTATCAGTTATCCCCACCTTTTTCCAATGATTGGACAAAGAGCCATCTCATTATACCGTGACATCACCGGTCTGCCCTGATTGGATATTAATATATCCCTAATTATTCAAGGAATGCGGATAATCCCAGTCATAATGCTCTCAAGACTCTAGGTGGAGCTCTTACTCTACTTAAATTTCTTACATATAATCAGCTTTTATGTCATCAATGATGTATGTAAGAGGGCATGAAACGTCATATAAATTTGTCAATTCCTAGACGTTTTCATAGAGGAGGATTTTTCTCATAAGATAAGATACTAAGAATGTCTGGCCAAACTCATTTCATCACCATAAATGTCGGTCAGTTATTTTCACTCCCTACCTTGGACTAATGGCTCATTGTTCACATATGATGTAATTTGAACACATTTTAAACAGAATTTCAGCTAATTCTACAATTAGAATTAACCCTGTATGGTCCCCCAGGACAAAGTCTCTGACAAAGGTTCCACTTGCCATGCCTAGCTCCAGTAATGATTCTATATACTGCCTTTGAGAAAGACGATCGAAACGCGCGTCAGCGCATTTGCTTAATTAATTTTGGCAAGCCGTTATATGCCCCGGCACTTTTAGGGCATTTAGACCGTGATTACGCTAGAGTTAGTATTGGCTTTTGGCTAGAGTGAGGACTGCCAGGATAGTTTCTGACTTAGAATAGAACCTACTTAGATCACCAGCGATCTTAGATATATAGCGTTAATGGTCTTTGAAGCTCCTATGTAAAGCTGTGAGGCATTAGGCTCATTTTTTATCCAGTCACTGTTAAGCTATCCTATTCTTCACTATATACGGCAACTTGTTACTTTGTTTTGTATTGTCCTTTTGGTTACATAGTGTAATTTGGGACAATCTACAATTGGATACATTTGTTGCTCTTTTGGCAAGCCGGTTTGTGCCCCGGCATTACTAGGGTTAAGCTGACTCATTTGCTCTTATTGTGAATAAAGTACTTAGTAGACATTTGTATTTTGGCTCGATTGTTATCAGCGATCTCATCTTTGTTTGTGTAGATCGCATGACACTCGGTGTCTTTTTTTGTCTACTGATTTTATATGTTTAGATTATTTTTTGATTAGCCGATAGATTTAGTTTTTATGATCAGGCAGTCAATTTACTTAACCCAACAAATTGGGGAATGGATGGCTTAATTTTATTTATACTATCAGTGGCTGGATAATATAATCTTATGAGGTATATGTGCAAACCGGAAATAGCCCCGGATCAACACATTTTTAATAATATAATAAAAGTTATTTTTTAACTAAGTGTTTTGACCTTTCTTTCCTATTTTGACCTCATAGAGAAGGGTGATTTTTTAGGTGTGCTAGTTCTGCAGGGCTCTGTTTCTCTATTTCTATACTGGCTCCAGTAATGAGTCTGAAGCAGTAGCAACACAATAAGTAGCCCCCAGTCTATGTGGAGAAAAGAAGAAGTTAGCCAATAATTCTTCTCCACCTGCTCCTCCTCCAAAATGTTTCCCTTGAGAGCAGGAAATGTGCCTCTCATCAGCAACAGCAATGTGCACAGTGTGTGTGGTAAATAATATCTGGAGGCACAATTGTATCCAGAAACCGAGTACTGTTGCTGTCACTATACCCCTTGTCGGGAACCCACTAAGGACACATGACAACTTACTGACAGTTTAATAGTAATGATGAACCCTCCCTGCCAACATCTTCAGCATATTCTGCAGGATAGAATCTCCTCAGATGCTTCTTGATGCCCTGCTTGCGATTCTCCTCCACCACACTGCCATGAGTGGTCAGTGCACCACACAGTGTGGAATGGGAGTGTGCAATGGTTGGAGATGAAATGCCACATCCTAACATCAACAGAGTGGCTATCATTTGGTGGGGGAGTTAATGATGAATGAGGTGGATTGACAGAAGATGTAGTTACCCTAGAGGAAGAAGGTGATGGCAAGCTAGTTGTTTCACTCGTCATGGAACTTCCAGTCTCTGACTGGGTTTCTCTATTCTTCCTACTCTTTGATCTCCGCCTCGCCTCTTGTTTTCTTTCTGGAGAGTCAGGGGGTACAGCAACAGTGGTGCTTGATTTCCGTGGTGGGTGTTTGTCTTCAACATGTTTGATATAAATGTCATGGTGTCTATTTTTCATGTGTTATATCAGGGTGGTTGTGCCAAGGCACATTCCCTCCTTTCCCCTTCTCACTGACTTGTCACAAATTGTGCACAGTGCTGTTGGTGATGACTGCACTGTGCCTGCCCCAAGAAAAAAATAGTCCCACAACTATGACTTCAGGGAATTGGGATAGGAAAATGGTGGATAAGAATGGCCTCTTTCTTCTTGTCCTCCACATTCCCCTTCACTGTCTGTGCTGGCGGTGGGTGATGTTGTTGCTGTTGCTGCTACTGCCTCAGAATCAGCACTGCAACTAGGACCACAGAAATACTGCTACTGCTGCCAAGTGGAAACTGTCCTAGTTGACCCCATTTCCACTGTGGCCACAGTGGTCTGTGGAACACTAGCTTGCTACTCAGCATCCTGCTGCCCTTGCAACTCAGCAGCAGATGGAATTAGAGCAATTGCAAAGTCTGCAAATTCCAAAAGTTGATTGCTAGTGGTGGTGGTGATGCCCATCTTCATCCCTGTCTCCCATTCCTTCTCAGTTTCTGCTAAAAAGACCATCAATGTCTCTTCCACCCCAGCTTCCCCACCATCATCATCACCACTGCTTTTCCCTATGTGCTGCTGCTCTATTACAGGCATCTCACTGTTGCTTGGAGGAAGTGACGAGCAATGTGACAGAGGGTCCCCTAATATCACACTTGGCGTTACTTTTTTAGTTGAAGAAGGCAGACTGGCAGTAGTAGCAGCAGTCAAAGGCAGCTGATCTGTGCTTCTGCTGGTGGTGGTTGTATCCTGCCCCTACTCTTCCCCAACACCAGTTCTGGACACTTCAGGATCATGTTCCACTTGGTCACTGTAGTGAAGGGAAGGAGAGAAGGACTCCCAGAGCCAGAGGAATGGTGTGGGTTCCCTTAACCCCTTGCCTCCCCTACCACTCCCCTAACAATAGTTACACCAGCTGCTTCACCATTACTGCTACTACTACTAACACAAACCACGTCAAGTTCAGCTGCAGAGTTTTCCTATTCACAGTCACTAGTAATATGAGTATATTGATTATCCCCTCCTTCACTTCTAACACTAACAAGCTGCTGAACCTTCTTAGTACTAGCACTAGCCAGACTGCTTGGGGATAGCAAGTGTGACTTAGGGCCCCCTGTTGTCACACATGGCATCATCTTCTCCTTCCTCCCCTCCTGAGTATTACAAGACACACTAGCAGCAGCTTCAGCACTGGTGGTAGCAGCTTCAGACTGGCAGCAGGATCAGGACTGGTGTCACTGGCAACAGGGGCAGAATGTCTGACAGCAGGCACAGTATTGGTGTCAGTAGGTTCAGCACTGCAGCAGGCACAGCACTGGTTGCAACAGGGGCAGTACATAAGACAACCCTTGGGGTGATTTAGGGGGACTGGACAGCATTGGTCCAGTAGTGCTCACTTCCTCCTCTTTCTCAGACTCAGTGGACACATAAGGGTCCTTCCAGTTCCTCCTTTTAATATTTTTAAACCTGCTCATAGTGATAGCATTCACTATGAGCCTCTCCTGCCTAAATTTTGCCTCAAGAGCACAGCAGAAGAGTACATCACGTCTACCACGCTCTGTGCTGCTTATATTGTGTTTGACTTCCACAAATACGTCACGTTTTAATAGCGAAAAGGCAAAAACCACATAAATCAATGGGATGATACTTTCTAGCCATTGGCAAAAATGGCAAACAACTTTGGCCAATGGGTGAAAAAAGGGTGTTTTTTAACAGAAATGTTACAGGCAAATATTTTGCCAGTTGTAAAATCAGGGAAAGATCCAACAAATGTTATAAATTATAAGTTTATGTCCCTGATTAACATAGATGTGAAGGTTCTTGCTTCAGTTTTGGAAGACCGTTTAAAGACAGTCCTCCCTGGGCTGATCCATCATGATCAGATAGGATTTGTTCTCGGTAGGATGTCATGTGATAACATAAGAAGATTAATAGATGTAATGGATTTAACAGCACAGAGTGGGAGGCCCCAGCTGACCCTGTCATTAGATGCTGAAAAAGCGTTTGATAGGGTCAGCTGGGGATTCATGACTCGGACTTCGGAGGCATTTAGACTAGGGAGATGGATGGGAGGGCTATAATGTCTTTATATAATAATATATCGGCAAGAATGGTAGGCCCAAATATGTGTGCGGATTAGTTTTATTTAAGCAATGGTAGAAGACGGGCTGCCCCAGAAATGGAATGAAAGAATGTCCTGGTGCGGGCATCATTGACGGGTCCTGGTATGGGCCTTGCTGACACATTTTGGTTTTGGCATCGTTGAAAAAAAATAATGGACACAAAGTCTGCATCAGCCAGCTCTCTGTGATTTCCCTATACATCTGGAGACCTAGTGCACATAACCAGACGAATAGTAGGGAAGTGATATCCTTTATCTGCCAAGAACTACCTCACAAGGGATCTTGATCGCCTTACTTTGTGGATGCAACAGAGTTACTACTTTTGGGCAATTAGACAAGAACTAATCTAGTAAGTGCAACCGTATTGGTTGACTTTCATTGATAATCTACAGCCGCTCTCAGATTCTCTGTGCTCTTTTCTCTTTTTTACTCTCTCTAACTATACCGCCTGACACCAAACACATATATATATTTGTTTGAGTTATAACACTGTGGCCTGTCAACTGCCTGTGTCTAAAAACACAGTATGCGGGCACTAAAATGGATGCATCGGAGGCACCCAACTGATTAAAGTGGTATCGCTGTGGCAAATTGTCTGAGCCTGTATGAAAGCCAAATGAAGCCTGAGCATAATCAGACAGGTATGTGGGAACTAATGGATGAGGGTTCAAGTGACAATTAAGGAGGCAACATGAGAATCTCATGCTTTACATGCAGGGTGAGATTGTCATGTCACCCCTTCTCAACACAGCAACATGCTTAATGTACCTTTTACTTGCACGCTGTTTTGGCTGCAACATTTTTAAACGATACCAGCTCTACTCACAGATGGCTAAGACTAGAGCCACAGCAGCCTCTGCTCATACTATAGTGTATGTCAGAGATCCCAGAGATATAATTCGATGGTAGTATTAACATTTAGTAGAGAGTCAGCCAAGACTACAGCATGATACATACCAAGTCACTCCCGAGATGCTCCAAGAGAGGCCCCCTCAGAGAACAGTCCTAGTCCCCCAGCATATAAGAGATAGTATCAACTATCATTGTGAGCTCAAGAAAAGTACCAGAAGCCACCCCCCCCGTCCCATCCAAATGGACGAGCGGACAAGTTGAGCCTCAGTCTATGTCTGCCCTCCAATATGCACATATAATGACATGACATCTTCCAACAAAGTTTATTGAACATATACACCTCCCCATCTCTCTCCACCTCCAAGGTCTGCACAAGGCCAAACCAAAGAGAGAGGGAGGAAGGGGTAGAATTCAAGCAAACCACCATAAAGTAATACAAAACACTGTATTCCCCGCATCAGAACCCAAGGACGAATTGGTACCGTGCTCATCTGATATCCTTCCTGTTACTGACTTTGGCTCAGCTGATTCAACTATTCCTCTAACTTCTGCCTTGTAATGAGTTGCCCACCCATTCCTGATCTGGCTTGTCTGACGTCCTCTCTGTCTTGACCCTGGTGGGCTTCTATCTCTTCAACCTACATTCTGACTTCGACTGTCCTGTTCTCTGTACAACATCTATGAGTATACTGCAGGTGGGTTATTGTTCAGTATCCTCTTCGACTTCAGTGGGTGGCTAATATTCTCTGGGCCAGCTCCTCAGGTCAGCACTAATCTGGTCTTGCAGCCTGCATCTCTAAGTAGGCCTAGGCTGCAGCAAGCCACCTACAGCTAGCTACATACGCTAGTCTTCGAGCTCTAGCATCTGGCCCACTGGGACATGCCTTGTAGTATACCTGTATTGTCTGTTGTTCTGCTCCTATCATATTATTTTTTATCAAATAACAGTCTGTCACCTCTTTGTGGGGAATCTACTTCACAGAGTCTAACCAGACAGCTTACATTGCATGCTTAGTGTGTCAGATCGTCACAATGGTACAGCTGTTCTGGGGTCCAGCTACTTTGGGTGTCCCATCTTCCTCAGGTTAAAATAGAGTCTAGTTATGCACCTGTGATAATATTTTTGTGTAAGAGGCCCCCCAAAAAATTCACACCAGGGGCCCCTCCAATGACTAGTTATGTTACAAAAATTGTGAAGTCACTCATTGTAATATTTTACATTTGTTAGGCTCTTTGAGTGGCAGGGGGTATGCAACACATTGTAGAGCGGACCATTGCGTACCCTCTGGAACTCAAAGGGTTAATAGTTTTTAAATAATAAAAATACAGTCGGAGACCCCATCAGGATAATGACTTTATTGCAGAAATAGGCTTTATTGTTACATATTGCTAAATAAATACTAAATAAAACATCTATTTCTATTCATAAATACATTTAAAACGTGGAAACATAACAATGTAACACACAATATTATAAATATACTATATTTTATGCATTGATCTATATCTTTTATATATAAATACTATTTTATTTGCGTTGAGAAGAGGGCGTGAAGTGGGCACAACAGGGTGAAAAGGAGGGGAAGTGGGAGGAACAGGGCGAGAAGGAGTAAGAAGTGGGTGGAACAGGGTGGGGAGGAGAAGTGGTAGGGAAGTGGGAGGAACAGGATGGGAAATAGGAGAAGTGGGAGGGACGTGAGTGGAACAGGGTGGGAAGGAGGAGAAGTGGGAGGGAAGTGGGAGGAACAGGATGGGAAATAGGAGAAGTGGGAGGGAAGTGAGTGGAACAGGGTGAGAAGGAGGCGAAGTGGGTGGAACAGGGTGGGAAGGAGGAGAAGTGGGAGGGAAGTGGGAGGAACAGGGTGGGAAGGAGGAGAAGGGGGAGGGAAGTGGGAGGAACAGGGTGGGAAGGAGGAGAAGTGGGAGGGAAGTGGGAGGAACAGGATGGGAAATAGGAGAAGTGGGAGGGAAGTGAGTGGAACAGGGTGAGAAGGAGGAGAAGTGGGTGGAACAGAGTGGGAGAGAGGAGAAGTGGGAGGGAAGTGGGAGGAACAGGGTGGGAAGGAGGAGAAGTGGGAGGAACAGGGTGGGAAATAGAAGAGTGCATGAACCTACATAGGGGCACTAAGGAGTGATAAAGAGGTGATGAAGTGGAGATGACTTCTACATTGATATAACTTCTCCAGTTCCTATGTTATTCTATGGAGCCTATGCACTAAGATCTCCAACGCTGAAGAAATCTTAGTGCATTGGCTCTGTAGAATAACATATGAACTGGAGAAGTGATATCACTGGAGAAGTCATCTCTGCTTTATCACCTCTTTATCACGCTTAATGCATAACCCCCAAGATCACCATGTGCACTGGGTGGTCCCTCTAGCAACTGTTATGTCTTCCTACATGGACTTGACATTCAAGACTGATTTGTTATTTCTTGAACAAAGGAGCAAGGGATGAAAAATGATAGGGGCCATTAAACCTTTCTGGCCATAGTAAGGTAAGTGGCAGTTATTATTAAAAGGTGTTAGTTCTCCTTTAACTGAAGGGAAGTAAATATCAGGTCTTCTAGCCCCTGAGGACTACAACACCCATCATTCCCAACCATTTGCTGTAGGCCCCAAGATTCATTACCTATACTTTAAGTCTTTGAATGCTAAAGAGGACTGTCTTCCTCTTTAATATAACATCGGTATGCCCATGAATGCTAGTTTTTACTGGTTATGTAAAGAAATGGTTAACCCTTTGATCGCCAGAGGTGTAGGCGCATATACCTCTTGCACTCAAAGGGTTACATTATATATTGTAGAGAGTTTCCTGCTAATACAATATAGAGTATACACACTGCACAAAGATGTTAGATTCAAAAGTAGAACAAACTTTTTTCTTATCAAACTTTTGTGAAACAATGCATTGGAGATCTCTCCAGCATTCAATGGGTTAACCACCTTAAAGATCAACGGCCCGTGTGTGGATACCCCTTAAGGACCACTTTGTTCCTATTTGGCGAGCAGGAACACGTGAATGATCACGCGTGCCCCATGCCGAAAGAACGAGGTGAGCAAAAAATGCCTGATATGCCAGGACCGTCATCGGTCCTTTAGGCAAGGACATTGGTGACAGTCCTGGCACATTATCGGTCATTAAGGGGTTAAAGCACCAATTTAAAGAAGCGCTAAACTTTTGTTAGGATAAAAAAGTGTGTTGTAGAGCTTTTGCTCAAGGTTACTCCTACTACTGAGACATGCATGTATTACTATCATTATTTATACATTACATTAATTATAAATCAATATTTTCCTACTTGGTAAAATAAGGGTACTGACGCAAATTTTATTTTTTCACTTAAAAATTACTAAAGCTCATTTTTTATTCTATTTTGATCACTCAGGCTCTCCCATCCTATTATAATAATTTGCTAAACTGTTTGTCAGAAGCCGTCATGCGCAGTAGAGACGGCTGCGTGCTGTAATTATGCGCACTACAAACTGCCCGTGCCACGGCTGATAACGGAGTGTGGCTCCAAACTCAGACCGTAGTCCTCGACTATGGGCTGAATTCGGAGCGCCCCGCTCCGTATCAGCCGCGGCACGGGCAGTCTCTACTGTGCATGACTGCACCGCGGCCGTTGCTGGATGGCACTGTGGTCCGTGTACACGGGCTCTTCAACTAGTCATAAATAATCAGGTATTCTTCATGACAGGAGGTTTTTTTTGTTCATAGTCTGTTCTAACAATCCACCATTTAGTTTTTCTGAACGACCGGCCGCGCAGGCACGCGGCGGTCACTAAAGGACCACGGACCTTTTTTCTTTTTTTTTTATTTCAATTCCGGACTCCCCGAATGGTGTGCAGTCGTGGGCGGAGCCCAGAAATCCATGACAGTCATAGTACGTCATGGGTCGTTAACTCAGATCGACCCATGTCATACTATGACCATCAAGGGTCGTTAAGGGGTTAAAATTACACCAAAAACAAAAAAAATGAAATTGGGTATAACATGTACTTCCGGGTAACATCCTTAAAATGTAGTTATTTTATTTTAGGTTTATAAACTCAAATCCTAAACTTGCATTTTTATCTATTGTATACATCTAAATGTAGCGTATCCTATAAAAGCATAATTTGTTTAATTTCTTGTGCACATTTAATTGCTATTAATAAAGTATATTGAGATTAATAAACATTTGTCTTTGATTCAGAAAGGCTGATATCTTATCTCAGACCAATTTACAGACAATAAAACACTATTACTTCTGAGACATCTGTTAAGACTGCTATTGTATTGAGGGCCCTGGACCTATGGCAAAAGTAGAGTATATTTTAGGTCTCAGAAAAAAAAATTAGATTTTTTTTTTTTTTACAGAGAACAGGATTTTTAATTGTGTATAACCCCAGATCACTTTTAAGTGTTAGTGTTCCTTCGGATTGTCATGTTTAGATATATTTTTATCATTTGCATAGTTGTAAATATGGAGATTTCTGTTGATCGGTCAGACTGACATTAACGCCGAGTGCATGATGGAGAACTGCTAACAGTTACTCTGCGTCTTCTCCAAAATGGCAGAAACACGATCCTGCAGCACCAGATAAGCTGTAAAGGAATGAAAGACATGGTAAATATATATATATAGATTTCTTAAATCTTTATTGACCACAGAAGTCTATAACACACTGCAGACCCCTCTGGTCCTTAAACAGTCAAAAAGAAATATGTTTAACTGAGCCAAAAAACAGAGAAATTCTGAAGTGAACTGTCTGAGTTATAGTGGAAAAATACACACATCCCAGACTCATGTTGATTTAAAAATTAGTATAGTTTGATTATGATAGAAACCCTCACATTGTCTAAGGCTCTACTGTGGAAAAGACAACAAGGGTAACAAAGCTGCTGGGAAACGCTTAGCTCAAAAGATATTACAGCTAAATCTGCAGTGCCGGATTCCAAATTTTATAGAGGCAACTCAGCTGTGCTGGCCACACCCATATACTGAATTATGGGTGTGGCCAGAGCCCAGTTTTATACCCTATTTACATTATATTAGTTAACCCCTTGGATGCTAGAGAGATCTCCAATGCATTGGGGATATTGCTAGCATCCAAGTGGTTAAAGACATTTTTTTTATTCCTGCTTGTTATAGGCCAAAGGGTGGGGTCATATAAATAATGAGGGTCTTGTCATGGACGGAGCTAAGAGCTCCCAGAGGGACCTGGGATATAAATACGACCCTGTCAATCTGTCAGGAAATGGTGGGGAAGCTACTATCGCATTCTGTTGATAGATATATCCAGAGTCTTCCCTCTCCCCTAGACTGCAAATTAAATAATCATGTGGGCATCAGATGAACTGATTGGATACTTGGTGGCGTTGTTGCTAACAGATAGATAGATAGATAGATAGATAGATAGATAGATAGATAGATAGATAGTAGTTAATCAGAAAATAGATGGCATTCTCAGGATTGTAGTATGAAAATCAAACAATGTTTATTGAAATCGACATTTTGGCCACATTTTGAGGCCTTTGTCAAGACAATAAAGGCCTTGAAATTCGGCCAAAACGTTGATTTGAAAAAACATTGTTTGATTTTCATACTACAATCCCGAGAGTGCAGCTTATCTATTCCCTGATGAACTGGATGTATCTATTATTTGACATGCACCCAGATATTGACACCATTTGCTATAGAGAGTGCTGCCACAACTATTTATATATATATATATATATATATATATATATATATATATATATATATATATTTATTTTTTCACTTCAGACCAACAGATGGCAAATAAATAGAGGAAATTTAATTTTTTTTTTTTTTTTAATGATAAAATCATATTGTGTGTTAGAGGAAGATGTACTGATGATGAATTAGAGGTCTGGATGGGGGCCAATGGTGTCGCCTATAATAGTCTCATGCACCTTGGTCCACTTTTTGTTAACTAAGAATTTAGGGTAGAATAAAAATATTCTGTTTTATGAAACAATTATTTAAAAGTAGAACTGAGATTTGATACATTTGAGTTTTTATACTCTTTTTATTTAAGTTTAATCAATTCAGAAAGCCTCTTCCATGTGAAAGATCTGCTGTCCAGTTTATGAACTCTTGACCAGAATGCTGTTTGGCAACTCAAACAATATAATTGTGGCCACAGAGATGCCAGTGAGCTTCAAATCTAGTTACCATATGTAAGTTCCACTGACCACACCACGGAAGCTTTAAGAACACATTGACCACCCTGGTGAATTTTAAATGAAAGCTCCCAGATATATGGAAACATCTGGGATACTCTTATGTTCATTGTAACCTTCCTTTTTTTCCCTACTATTTCTGGGAAAACATCCACATTTTGTGTTGTACACCCAGATTACTTAATCTGACCAGTGGGATAAATTGGTTCCTGCCTGTGAGCTTAGAAGTGTCTGGATCTCAATGTGAGGCCCTTGGTGGACTCCAGATAGTTCAGTTTTAAAATGTCGCACTGAAAAGTGTGTGATACGAAACAGCGCATTCACCAGGTTGCATTGATGAAAAGGGTGACATGAGACACTCGCCCTGTATGAAAAGTATAAGATTCTCATGTCGCCAGCTTAAAACTTACTTCAACTAACAACTTTTTTTTTTCTCCTCCTCTCAGATACCTCAGCACTTCCAGTTATATTCCCACAGACAGAGATTGGTATATTGTCCATCTCACCACTCTGTCCAATTCTACTCCAGAGTCTGCTTTGTCACCCCTAGTTTCAGCAATCACTTTGAAAAATAAAGGTCTCTGAAGCAGGCAGCTTCCTCGCTGTTCATGTTTAACCCCCACACACCAACTCCTACTTGACAGTTACTTGAGTCCTTATTTAAAGGAAGGGGTGAGGAAGCAGACTTTGGAGCAGAATTGGACAGAGTTGGACAATACACCAATCTCCCTCCACGGGAACATAACTGGAAGTGATGAAGTATCTAAGAGGAGGAGAAAAAAAAAAGTTGCAGGTTGAAGTGAGTTTTAAGCCAGCGACATGAGAATCTCACGCTTTTCATGCAGGGTGAGATTCTCATGTCGCCCTTTTCATCAGTGGGACCTGTGGAATGCTCTGTTTCATACCACACACTTTTCAGTGCAACATTTTAAAAGGATAACCTTCAGGTACACCCTTGCATTAAGTCCCTCTGAACCAGATTTGATCTCAAATTTGACAGCAGATACTAGTTTGTGGATTGTTGATCTATTTATTGCCTTAGTTCACTCTAGATCAGGTGCGAATCACCATTACATTGTAGAGTATTTGAATATATACAGAGGACAAGGTATTGATTGGAACTGGACTTATTCAGGGCAAACCAATTGACCATGTGAGTCAAATACACATTCCAGGTGTTTTAAAAAGGATTTAACCCCTTGCATGCAAGAGGGGTCTACAACTCATTGCTGGAGCCCTCTCTAGCATTCATCAGTGGCAATTTGGGGGATTTTAATTAATCAGTGTCAATTTGGGGGATTTTAATTTGTGCTCTGTCATGCAGCTGGTTTTCTAGAATTACTCCTTTTCTAATTAATACATTACCCTCACAGTGTCTAATTAGGTTAATATCGTCCTTGCTACACCCTTGCTCTTTTGAAATGTTGAGTATGAAGAATGCGGCTTGACTAGTTAACTAGAGGATGGAGGATTGTGCTAATTCATTTAAATTTAGATTATGTAGATGAAAGAAGCTGATCAAGGAAAGAAATGAAAACGAGAGAAATATCAGTGTATTCTACCTGGTGAAACACTGCCTAAATAAAGTTAAAGGTATACTAATACTTTATACAGTATTTCATATTTTACTTATTAAATAAATAAAACAAAGAATCTAAGTCTGGTTGCTATAAATTTTATAGTTTTATTGTAATATCATTGTAAAGTTTCTCCCTCCCACCCCTTTTAGCCATGTCAGTGATCTAGGTGACAAACTTGGATTCTGGACCTGGCAGTTCGTCTGGAGAGCCAGAACACCATTTTTTACAAAGAAAATCTTCATATGAACTTCTACAGCCTCAAACCAGGCACACTTTGTAGAACGTTCTCATGACAATTTTCTTTTCATGCAATGCTATTTCTGCTCTCCAGACGAGCCGTGCTGTCCGGGGACCAGAATCCAAGTTTGTCAGCTAGAGAACTGACATCTCTTAAAGGGACGGAAGGGGGGAAACTTTACAACAATATTACAATAAAACTATACACATTATAGCAACAGGACTTAGACAATAGGACAATATTAAAGACTATTGTAAAAGCACGTTTACACGGGGCACGGGCAAAGGTCCGAGTGACGATAACCCTCTGAGTGCCAGAGAGGTACGCAACGCATTGCTTTGAAATGCTTTGCGTACCCCTCTGGCACTCAAAGGGTTAAGAGGCCGGTCCTGCCGCCGACGCAGTCATGCACTGTAGAGACTGCCTCGAAAGCACAGAATGCTCCCAACACAGAACTCCCAGCATTCCTACACCTCCCAACATTCTGTGCTCCCAATATTCCTACACCTCCCAGCACAGTACTCCCAGCATTCCTACACCTCCCAGCATTCTGTGCTCCCAGCATTCTGTGTGTTTGGGCAGTCTCCACTGCTCATGACGGCTTCTGACAAACATCCTAACAAATTATTATATAGGATTGTATAAATAAAATATCACTATACCTTTAAATAAAATAAATTGATTTAAATTAGTAATCAGGAAGACTAAATTCACTAATAGTTTCTACATTAAAATGTATGCCTGTTGGTTATTACAACCTTAAAGGGATAGTAATACTTAAAATGTAAAAAAAAATATGTTGTAGGATTTATCCCCCTGAGTAAAACAAGAATGCTCCCACTGCTGAAAGGTGTTTCATTCAAAAGTTATTAATTTTCAAAGTTGAATTTTTTAGGTGCAATATCACAGTGGCCTGAAATTGTACGGTGGCGCTGTTGCTACACCATACTATGGAGATTTATGGTCCCGGGACCAGAGCTGTCTATAGGATCGTGTAGCAACAGCGCCACTGTACAATTTCAGGCCACTGTGATATTGCACCTAAAAAAGTCAACTTTGAAAATTAATAACTTTTGAATGAAACACCTTTCAGCAGTGGGAGTACTCTTGTTTTACTCAGGGTATAAACCCAACAACATATTGTTTTTTTACATTTTAAGTATTACTATCCCTTTAAAGTAAAACTAACATAAATAATAAATGATCTCCCACTGCAATGTATATAAGGAACTATTATGTATTGTCTATGTCTATTGTGGCATTAATTACAACTAGATACATTTCTAGGCTACTGACTCTTTTCCTTTACTGGTTATTCTCATTCTTTCATAACCCTTTGGTTGCCAGAGGGGTACGCAACACATTGCTCTGCACTCAAAGGGTTAATATAATTTAGACATTTTTACTTTAATGCCTCATCATGTTCTTTTTCTTGTCTGTTTGTTTTTTTTCTTTTTTTTGTTTTACTCTCTATACATAATTTATATAGTTTACCTATATCAGTTAGATCTTTTATCTGGGGTATATTAAGCATTTTTATTGCATTTTCTGTTTTGACCAGCACATATTTTTAAAAGAGAAGCAGATAGTGAAATGAAAACATATAGCTATACAGAGTTGTAATGAATAAAGGTCTATAGACATACTAGATTACTGTATATTGGGCACCTATGTAAATTCTTCTGTTAAATAAAGATACTTATTCCTTCAGGTATTGTAGAAGATGATTAAAGGGATAGTAATACTTCGTTTTAACTTTATTTTATTTTGTAGGCATTAAAAAAACATGAAGAATGATATAAGTCTTATCTCTCAAACCTTTATGGTTTAAGAGATATTCACAAACAAAGTATCCCCCCCCCTGTTCAACCAGATCAGAAGGGAGGTGCCCAGGTAGACTGCAGAGAGGGACAATCTTCAATTAAGATAAGGGAAAAACCTGAAAAGCTTGTCAAGGGGGGCAGGGCTTTCATTGTTCTCATAGGAAGAAGATTGTCCCCTTCTGTTATCTGTCTGGTCATACAACCAGACTCACATCTGAGAAGAGATGACTTACACTAGGTAAAAGGGGCGGAGAGGGGAACTTTGCTTGTGAATATCTCATAAACCATAAAGGTTTGAGAGATAAGACTTATATCATTCTTCATGTTTTTTTAATGCCTACAAAATAAAATAAAGTTAAAACGAAGTGTTACTATCCCTTTAAAGTGGACTTTTCATGTTTGGATTTTATGTAAGTTAGAAAGATCTCCAATGATTTGTTTCACATGACATTGGAGACCTCTGTAGCATCCAAGATGTTTTCATATGTGTGATTGTGACAGATCTAGATTTATGTCAATATGGAAATATGGACTCACCAAGAAGATACCCGCTATCAGCATGAGCAGAAGAAGAATTGCACCAAAAGTGATGAGGACAATGGCATAAGGTGGAAGGCTTGAAGTCTCTGTCTCTGTGTTAGTCTCTGCAGGGAACAGAAATTACAGGATGAAGACATACGGCCACTTAGGAATTGTCGGTACTAAACTTATCTCTTTCTGTCTGTTCATCGCCATCTTTCTCTATTACTCACTGCAATACTCTTTTCCTTATACCTCAATCCACTGCCAACATCAGTAATCGACCCACTTCTGGTTCTGATACTCCTTCATACTTACTCTCATTCTCTGCAAAGTTAATCCCACTGGCACAGGAAAGTAATAAGAACCCTTGAGCCTTTGAACAATATTATGAATGGAGGCCCCCAATATAGTTAATAAAGAGAATGAAATGTTTGGTGGCATAACATTGTGGTGAACAAATCCCTTCATCAGGTTCTATAATGGGAAAGCAACATTTTAAAATAAAAGCAGCTCCAATTTATCTTCATAGTATTTGGGCCATGGAGAGTGTTATTTCACTACTGTCAGAGTTGTAGTTCAAGAGTAATTGAATGATAAAGTACCGCCCTCACACCACTTTTTCCGATAAAACACTGCTCACCTCAGAACAAAAAGTTGGTGTCCAGATGGCTTGAAGAGAGGGACAATATTCAATTAGCATAATGGAAAACCCTGAAAAACCTGTCAAGGCAGGGTTTTCATTGATCTCACAGTAAGAAGATTGTCCCTTGCTGTGAGCTGTCTGGTCTTAAGACGCGATTTCAGGGGAGGGGAGGGGAGGTGGCTTATGCTAGGGAAAAGGGGCGGGAGGGGGATACTTTATCATTCAATTACTCTTGAACTACAACTCTGACAGTATGGAAATAACACACTATCCATGGCCCAAATACTATGAAGATTAAATGGAGCTTATTTTGAAACATTTCTATCCCTTTTAAGAGACAACACAGGAAACTTTCTTGAGAGAGGGCAAGACAGTCCAAAATGTTTGGTATCTTACTGGTTTTTCTGCCCTCTTTGGGGGAGATGTAAGTCATTGTTATACTTGCATTTGGTGGCTTATGAAAATCATTTAAATTTCTCAGACATACATTTACAATATTTGGAAATACTGCATATTTTGTAGCTAATAAAAATTGGAAGAATTGTAGACTGCTGCATTATTTTTTCATCAAAAAGAACTTATTTGTTGATGAAGTTGCTGGTTTTGGGGTTGTTGTTGTTTTTATAGCTATAATAAGACAAAAACAGGCTTACAGATGTGGTAGATATACAGCAATCACTATCTAGACAAACTGTTGTTTTGTGATCTAGGTCAGTAGTTTTCAAATATTATCTGTGACAGAACAGTTTTGTTTCAAATGAAATCAACTTGTAACCCTAACAGTCAAACATCTTATCACTTTGGATGCTTGTTTGGTCTCTAATGCATCCCCATACTCTTTTGTTTTGTTAATTTATGACTAAATTATTAGTTTACAAACTGAAAAGATACACAGCATCTACTATCAAGACGTACCCCAGTTTGCATGTTTAATTCTTTCTATAACAGGCCCCATATGTTCATTGTCATGTGAAAGTTTCTTCTACAATTCATAATTTTAGTTATAACAACTAGATACAACCAGAAGATATTGTAGGTTTTATTTTTCACAAAGATTCTGTTATAACATTTAGAGACACTATACAATTTGGATCTTATGAAACAGTAAAGGGATTTTACAATCATTCTGTTTTATCATCAGAAGGAACTTACTTGTTGATGTGGTTGTTGGTTCTGTGGTTGTTGTAGGTGCTGTTGTAGCTGTGGTGAGAAAAATACAGGTTTACAAACTGAGAAGATACACAGCAACCACTATCAAGGCAAATTCATTTTCTGGGATCTAGACCAATAGTTTTTATAGAATCCTTCTGTTTCAATTTCAGACCTCCTAACAATCAACCCCTTAACCACTTGCATCCTAGCTTTTTCTCCAGTGCATTTTAATACTATATGGTTATTTTAATTTATAACAAAATTTTCAACTTAAACTATGTCATATAACTTTAGTCAATTAATTTAATCTGTTTTTAGTGGGGAGACTTCATTATAGTGCTTATTACAAATCAGGTTTAACAGGAAAACATATTAAAATGTATGAAATGTTACTCCTTTTAATTCATTCACTGTTAGTGAAACAACCAGCCATTGTCACACCAGCCTTGTTCCTTTGTCAGCTGGTAGTCACAAAACCATATTTGCACATGCACTAATGGTCACCTCAGTCTTGTTCCACTCTCTACCATTATTTACATCCTTCCTGTGTAGCCCTTTATACTTTATCAGTGGTGCCCATGGGTTCCATTTGAGAAACATTGTTTTATATAACGATAACTATGTGATGTTGAGGTTTCAGAACATTTAACATATATACAAAATCCATTTTTAATTGGGTTTCAAGTGAGTAGAAATATTCCTCCTGACTCTAAAAGACAATGTACATCTCACTTGATAAACATCTAACCTGCACTGAAGTCAGCTGCCATAATTCTCAATATGTTTCTAAGCTAGAAAGGTATCCAGTATTTTAAAAAAACATCTACAGTTCCAACAAACACAATCTATTGAGGCAAAGAATTTGACAACTTTATGTGTACTGTAAAAAAAAACCTGCAACTGTTTTAGTCAAAAACGACTTTTCTCTAGTCTTAATGGAGTTGCTTTCCATTTTTATTTTTTGAGCTCTCTGATTACATAGTTCCCCAAAGATTTATTTGCATTGGCTTCAAAACCATATTTAAATGGTAAAATGCTAATCATATCACTCCCCACACACACAATTTGTCTGTTTAATTATTTCTGTATGATGCCCCATATGTTTGTTATCATATGATTACTTCTTCCATAATTCAAAACTGCTGTGTTTGTTGTGGTTGTAATACTTGGCACTTAAAGAGATAGTAATGTTTCATAATAAAAGCAGCTGTAATTAATCATCATAGTATTTGGACATTGGAGAGTGTTATTTCAGTTCTGTCAGAGTTGTAGTTCAAGAGTAATTCAATGATAAAGTATCCCCCTCCCGCCCCTTTTACTGATGTAACACTGCTCAGCCAGAGCAGAAGGGAGGTGCCCAGGTAGATTGCAGAGAGGGACAATCTTCAATTAAGATAAGGAAAAACCTGAAAAACTTGTCAAGGGGGCAGGGCTTTCATTGTTCTCATAGGAAGAAGATTGTCCCCTTCTGTTATCTGTCTGGTCTATGGACTGGATTCCACATCTGAGAAGAGATGGCTTACACTAGGTAAAAGGGGCGGGAGGAGAAACTTTGCTTGTGAATATCTCTCAAACCATAAAGGTTTGAGAGATAAGACTTATATCGTTCTTCATGTTTTTTTATTGCCTATAAAATAAAATGAAGATACAATGAAGTATTACTATCTCTTTAAATGAATAATCACTCATCAAACACTTATTTAGCCAAAACATGAGTTAATGCAACATTGTATTTTAGCCCAATAATTGAAGAAGACTGTAATGTTTAGTGCCACAGCGTTTCTGAGAACAAATCCCTTTATCAGGTTCTTTCAAACACAAGCAGGAAACTTCTATGATGAAGGACAAGACATCACAAAATGTTGGGGGCCTTACTTGGTTTCTTGCTTCTCTGTCTGTAACTGTTTTAGAATAAGGGAGCTGTAGTTCTTTGTTATATTATACATTGTGTTTATTTCATCAACCGCGGTACTCCAGTACAGCCTGAAATAACTCTCTGGCACATTTTATAGAAGAGATCATAAAGCAATGTTTATGCTAGTTTTTGCTTATGTGCTTGTTTTATATTTCACAGAGGCTCTTTTATAACACTTGGAAACACTGCATATTTTGTATCTTATGAAACAGTAAAGGGATTTTACAATCATACTCTTTTATTATCAGAAGAAACGTACTTGTTGGTGTTGTTGTTGGTTCTGTGGTTGTTGTAGGTGTTGTGGTTGCTGTGGGAAGAAAAAGACAGGTTTAGAAACTGAGAAGATATACAGCAACCTCTGTTTTGTGTTCTAGATCAGTAGTTTTAAAGGGATAGTAATGTTTCAGAGCAGCAGGGTTGTGTCCAGGTGGATTGCAGAGAGGGACAATCTTCAATTAAGATAAGGGAAAAACCTGTCAATGGAGGCAGGGCTTTAATTGTTCCCATGGTAAGAAGATTGTTCTTTGCTGTGATTTGTCTGGTCAAGGGACCAGATTCCACATCTGAGGGGAAGTGGCTTACACTAGGTAAAAGGGGCGGGAGGGGGGAACTTTATCATTCAAATACTCTCGAACTACAGCTCTGACAATAATTAAATAGCACTCTCTATGGCTCAAATACTAAAAAGATAAATTGGAGCTGCTGATTTTGTGAAATATTACTATCCCTTTAAGAACATTTAACTTATATGTTGAATCCATTTTTTAAATGTCCTTCCTGACTCCAAAAGGCAGTTGGACATATTGCTAAACAAACATCCAACTTAACCCCTTAGCGACAATGGACGTACATGTACGTCCTCTGTGGCTGTCACTTAGTGACAGAGGACGTACATGTACGTCCAGGAAATCCGGATCCCCGCGGGGCTGCACGCCATTCGGGGACTCCGGATTCTTCTGAAAAAAAAAAAAATGTTAGACGGGCGTTAAGTGACGGCCGCGTCTGCACGCGGCCGTCACTAAGGGGTTAACGCTGAAGCCAGATGCCATGATTCCCAATACTTTTCTGTACTAAAAAGGTATCCATTATTTAAAAAAAAAAAAAAAACACTATCTACCGAGGCAAAGAATTTGACAACCTTATGTTTACTGTAAAAAAAAAAGAAAAAAATGCATCTGTTTTAGTCAAAAATGACTCTCCTCTTGTCATAACGGAGGCTTTTTTATCTTTTGCTTAGCTCTCTAATTAAATATTTCCCTAGAGCAGTGGTTCTCAACTCCTGCCCTCAGGACCCACTAACAGGCCAGGATGTGATGATTTCCTTGTTAGAGCACAGGTGAGTTAATCAATGTGAATGAGCCTCTGATCACATGATTTTCTTGTTAGAGCACAGGTGAGTTAATCAATGTGAATGAGCCACTGATCACATGATTTCCTTGTTAGTGCACAGGTGAGTTAATCAATGTGAATGATCCTCTGATCATCACACCTGTGCTCTAGCACAGAAATCCCTAAGTCCTGGCCTGTTAGTGGGTACTGAGGACAGGAACTGAAAACCACTGCCCAAGAGAGTTCTTTTCATTGGCTTCAAACATATCTTTAAAAGATAAAATGGTAATCATATCACCCCCACCCACCAGCAGTTTTCCTCTTTAATTATTTCTGTATGAGGCCCCATATGTTTGTTATTATATGTAAATTTCTTCCATAATTCAAAACTTTACTTATAACAGGTAGATACAAGCAGAAGCTATTACAGATGGTGTGGTTGTAGTAACTGTCACATAAATTAAATGTCACTAATCAAACACTTATATAGCAAACAGTGTTAATGCAATATTGTGTTTTAGCTGAGTTTTTATGGAAGACTGTAATGTTCAGTAACACAGTGTTTCAGAGAACAAATCCCTGTATTAGGTTCTTTCAGAGATACAAAATACACACAAAAAAGAAAAGTTGTTTTACATAAAAAGCCTTTTGTGTTCCAGCGCTTGGATGCTGTATATTCAGTCTATTTACTATTATAAAAATCAAGATAGAAACTATACATATAGAAAATATCTATACATATATGTATAGAAAATATGATTAGAAACACAGCATATACGTTAAAAAACACTTACAGAAAAACCCTTAGGGGAATTCCAATTTTTCAAAAGAATAAAATAAAACCAGAATAGAGATAACAGTCTCAATTGGAAAACACTTCTTGAGAGTCCTTATGGGTTTCCAGATGTTACAGTTTTTTCTTATGGGGTCATACTTATTCACAGAAAGCTGTTTTGGCCTGTCACTCCTCTCATACTAGTGGATTGTGTGCCATTCATGAACTGTAGAACAATACAAAGAAACAGGGTGCAGGGCTCTCTAAGAGCACAAACTGCTTATTTTCTTGTTAAGACCCCCAAAAGATAAACTGCTTACCAGATATTGGTAGATTTGAGCCTTGAAAACACCCTTTCATCAGAATTCATCTTCAGATTTCAGATCTCCAAAAACTCAAGAGTTTCCAGTAAAACTAATTTATTATTTAAAAATTCACACTAAGTTTCAGTATTAAAAAAATCCAAATATATTAAAAATAATTGGAATTCAATTGCCCAACGCATTTCATATCTTAATAAACACTTCTTCAAGGGCTATTCATATGATACATAGTTTTTCAATATTAACATAATATGGTATAATAATAGAATAACTTTAAAAGAACGGGTTTTAAATACCTTTCTTGAAAATAGTCACTGCACACCATCCTCTGTCCGGCCGTTCATCACACAGAAGTTGTTTTCAAATTTTATCTCATCACAAAACAATTTTGTTTTAAATTTAAACCCCTTAACAATCAACGCCATAATCACTTGCATGCTAGCTTGGTCTCCAATGCATTTTCATACTAATTGGTTGTTTTAATGTATGACTAAATTATCTATTTGAAATATATACTATTGCTTTAATCAGTTCAGTGTATCTAATTCTTTAGAGGAAGGCTGCATTATTGTGCTTATTATAAGTCAAATTTAACAGGACAACTTATTTGACTGTATGAAATGTTACACTCTTCAATTCAATCACTGCTGGTAAAAGAAACACACATGGCCAGTCACTTCAAGTTTAACACCATTGAACTGAATCCATTTTTAATTAAGTTTCAAGTGGGTAAAAAAAAATATTTAGTCCTCAGAAAGGCAGTTGGACATCTCAACCTGCACTGAAACCAGCTGCCATAATTCTCAATACGTTTCTAAGCTAGAAAGTTATCCAGTATTTTAAAAAACATCTACAGTTCCAACAAACACTATCTAGACAAGTTTCTCTGTTTTAATCTTTCTGTATGAGGTTCCATATGTTAATTATCATATGCAAGTTTCTTTCATAATTCAAAAGTTTACTTATAACAAGTAAATACAAACAGAAGTTGCTGTAAGTGTTGTGGTTGTAGTACTTGGCACATAAATGAAAAATCACTAATCAAGCACTTATATAGCAAAGAGTTCGTTAATGCAATATTGTATCTTAGCCTAATAATTTGAAGAAGATTGAAAGGTTTGAGCCACAACATTTCAGAGAAGAAATCCTTCCATATTTTTTTTTTTTTTTTTTCAAACAAGCACAAAACTTTTATGAGAACGGACAAGACATACCAAAATGTTGGTGGCCTTACTGGGCTTCCTGCCATTCTGTCTGTTGCATTTATGAATACAGTAGATTTAGGTCTTTGTTATATTTGCAGTGTGTTTGTTATACCTTTTGCGGTGGTCTGCTTCTGGCATCGTTGTGAGCCTCTCGCTCTGGTCCTTCCCCTTCTCGTGTCAGCGGTGCGGCGTTGACGGGTCATGTTGTTTCTTTGTCGGGCACATGTGCAGTAGCCTGTGTTCAGCTACCCTAGAGCATGGCATGTGCAGTACTTCCCGTTCAGCCTCTCTCTGCTGGGCGCATGCGCGGTCGGCATTGCCGGTCCTGGACCTCCAGCCTTGCCTCTTCTGGATTCTTCCTCTACTTTAGGGGGTAGGTTCTTCACTGGGACGCATTTGTATAGCGTCTCCAGTTTAGCTATAACTCTGCATCCTGTGTTTGACTCTGCTGGTCTGGCTTCTTCTGATTTACCTCCTGTGCATTACCCTGGCCTTGCCTGACCTTGCTGTTTCTCCTGTGTCCATTGTGTTCTGCAGATCTCCATGTATGACCCAGCTTGGATCCCTCTATGCTCTGGCCTGCCGCTCTTGTATTGTTCCTGATTCTCCTGTGCATGACCCGGCTTGACTGACCATTCTTCAGTATTCCTAGGAAGGACCTCCTGCATGCTCTTCTGACCATCTGAGTGAGTATTCGTTCCTGTTGAAGTTTGTTTTCTCCCTGGGGATAGGGGTAATATAGTTTGTCAGGAGGGGGTTATCATGGTACTCCTTTGGCTCAACTGAAGGGGTCCAATCTAGCTTAGTGGCTAGCACCTTTATACGGCCTTGGCCGCAGCACGACTCCCTTCTGGCAACCACCGTACGTACCGTAGCTTCGCACCCTAGCGTCGCTCCACAGCTTCTTGCTCCTCTATCTCTTGTTGGAGGAGTCTGACCTTCCTCACTCCTCGGGTCGGTTAGGGGGCTCTGTGTAGGTCCCATTTCCTCCTGGGGTTCATAACATTGTGCCAGTATTGCCAAAAACAACTACTTTCAAGCACATTTTGTAGAAGCGATCAGAAAGTAATGTTTATGTTATTTTTGTTGTTGTTTTGTTTTTTGCTTGTGTAATTCATTTACATTTTTTACAAAGGCCCTATTATGACATTTGGTAACCCTACACATTTTGAATCTTATTAAAGTGGTTTTCAAACATACTTTTTATCATCAGAAGGTACTTACTTGTTGATGTAGTTGTTGGTTCTGTGGTTGTTGTAGGTGTCGTTGTTGTTGTTGCTGTGTTAAGAACAAGACAGGAAGAAGAGTAGATATGCATCAAGAACTATCTAGAAAATTCTTGTTTTGTGATCTAGATGAGTAGTTTTAAAATTTTATCTTGTGACAGAACCCTTTTGTTTCAAATAAAATCCACTAACAATCAATTCATTAACCCTTTGCATGTTAACTTGTTCTTCATATATTTTAATACTAGTTGGTCCTTTTAATTTATGACAAAATTATTACTTTAAAGGGATAGTAATGTTTCACAATAAAAGCAGCTCCAATTAATCTTAATAGTATTTGGGCTATGGAAAGTGTTAATTCAATACTGTCAGAGTTGTATTTCAAGAATAATTTAATGTTAAAGTATCTCCCTCCCTCCCCTTTTTTTGATGTAATACTGCTCACCTCAGAGCAGCAAGACTGTCCACATGGAGCGCAGAGAGGAACAATCTTCAGTTAGCATCAGAAAAAAACCTGAAATATATGTCAAGGGGGGCTGGGTTTTCCTTATAATCACAGATTGTCCCTTGCTGTGATCTGTCCAATCAAGAGACCAAATTCCACATCTGAGGGGAGGAGGCTTACATTAAGTAAAAGGGGCAGGTGGGGGATACTTTAACATTTAATTACTCTTGAAATAAAACTCTTACAGTATTGAAATAACACTCTCCGTATCCCAAACACTTGGAGCTACTGTTTTTGGGAAACATTACTATCACTTTAAAATATATCATATAGCATTAATCAGTTCATTGTTTCTATTTTTTTAGATAATGCCTACTTTATAGTGCTTATAACAAGTGAAATATAACAGGCTATATTAGACATGGAAAACAACCCTTACATTTCCAATATCCCCACCAAATTCAAAATGTGCATATAATTTGTCCTGTATGTATGACAAGTTAAATGTCCATAACCTTAAAATAACATAAGTACAATTTTTTAAAACAGTAGTTCTCAAACTGTGTTCCACTGAACTCAATGATAGCAAAGAAGAGGGGCAAAGAGTTACACACAAAATGTAATTACTATTGGACAGTGGAAAAAGGCTTCTGTGACTATTAATGTAAAATGTGACTAACTATACATATATATATATATATATATATATATATATCATTTTATTTTATTTTATTTTTTTGAGACCTGATGCAGGGGTCCCTGAAAGGTGTGTAGCCGTGCAGGGAGCATTGAAATCCATGATGGTCTTGGCACGTCATGGGTCCTTATTACACGTCAACCAATGATGTGCCAGGACAGGCAAGGGTCCTTAAGGGGTAAATAAGCTAGAGCAAGTGATAGAGGTATGGCTTGTACCCCATTTCTTGAAAGCTGGTTTTGCGTCTATTAATAATGGCTCCAACATAATAGCTGCCTAAATCATAGATGATATGGTGCCCTCTTTTGCTCATATGCTAAATAAGTTGTGAGTAGATTTCTCCCAAACTCTTACAGAGATGTTGCCTATCAAGCACAAAATCTGTGTCCCATTTAGCCACTCCTACAGTGCTTGCAATGCATTATACTCTGCACAAGAGTATAACAACCTGCCACATCTCCAGATGAAAATGCAGGTCCCTACCAGGTGGAATTCTACATTGTACATGTTCGAGCATTTGTATTAGCTGAATAAGACCATTAGTGAGTACACATTACATAAACTGGAAGGTTTTGGAAGGAACATCTTGGTCACGTGGTCATTGATAACTAATCTGTGACCTATGTGAGCTTCTGAACCCTTTTAAGGAAGCCACTTTGCTGGTTAGTCATGTAGGGTCAGAAATTAGTGAAATTTGGCCACTGATATATTTATTTACTGTAGAAAAATGTACGTAACAGGGCTGACAGATTTTGCAATAATGATATGAAGTACATGTTAGCATGCTTTGAGCGGGATCCACACATACTGACCATTAAAAGCAATGAGGGATAAATGCTTGCTAATTTCCTGGACCCTCAATTTAAACATAACATTTCTGAATTTTTACCAAAGTGTGATCAATTTGCACCAAATATTGATCTTCAGCATCTCTCTGAGGATTTGGATTTTGTGAAAAAATATAAAGATATTATTATTGATCGAGTGGTGGATTGCTTTGTGGAGGATGAGAGAGAGAAAAAGGTAGGGCCAAGAACTAGTAGTAAGCATAGTGGAAAAGGGTTTATATCATCAGCAATATTTCCTTGAACATGTCACCTTCATCACTGAAAGCAACTGATAAGTCTCGAGGCCACACTCTAACATTTGTGGTGGTGGTGGTGGCCCAACTCAGTTTGGGCTTTCTCTCATATTATGAGTTCATACCTTATACACATGACAACTTTATAGCTCCTAGAAGTGGTCCCACTACACGTGAGATGGTTGAAACATACTTGCCGGAAAGCTATGTTCTAGGCTGAAATGAGCATCTCTGACTCCTAGTTTACACATGCAAATTATCCTTGGGATTCGTCACCCCAAGGGTAATAGGGGAATCCAGCACTGGACCCCTTGTTCACAATGCTTAGAGAGATCAGCTCCACCTCACTGTTGAGGTCCAGCAAGGCTGAAATGTGCATCCGGGGTTGGCGGCTTCTGTTGTTCAGAATGGAATTGACTGGCATTTCGTGGCTGGACTACTGGTTTGGCAGGACCAGTATGATATGTTTTGGGATATTTCCTCTCTGTGAAAGGCACTAGTGGAATAAAAGTGACTGCACCCTGGGAAGAGCACTACTCCTAGAGGTCATGCAAATTTGTATTGTAGACTCATTCCTAGTTCCACATCTCTTAGTTTACATAGGCTGAAATGATATCCTCATTGACTATTGGAAAACAAAACATATTTGTATATTCAATATTTGGGGAGGTATATTGTAATTATGTTCTTTCTATGTTCTTTCATTCATATTCTTTATATTATGTACAGTCTCCCACACTTATAATCCATGTCATCTCTGTACTTTTGGAAGACTCACATGTACCTATATATGGATTATGTAAATATCAAGTGATGTGCATCAAACCGTGTTAACTGCTATCTTGATTACTCTCAGAGAGTTTTGCTTACACCCTGCAATCATGGACTCATCTAAGCAGCTCAATTAGGATCATAAAATAAAGATAGCTGACTGTTACACAGCAGGGGCACCTACAAGTACATATCTAAATGCTTCTTGCAATCAGGGAGTTATGGAGAGCTGTTGATGTCAAGACAAGAGTTGAAGGATCCAAAAAAATCTCTGATGTAAGGAATGCAAAGCAAAACCCCTACATGACTGCAGTGTTGCTTGAACAAACATGATCTGCATGGACGTCACCAGAAGGAAACCTTACCTGTGATCTCATTACAAATGTCAACATCTGAAGTATGCAATACAACACTTAGATAAGCCAGAGGCAATTTGGACAAAAGTGCTGTGGTCTGGTGAAGTTTAAAACTGAACTCAAAATCAACCATTGATTACTTAAAGTGAGGAGAGCTTAAGGTTTTAGAATTGCATCCACAGTTCTCAGACTTAAATATTATTGAAAATCTATGGGTGGATCTTAAGCATGAAGTACATGCAAGATGACCTAAGGGCATTTCTGAACTAGAAGCATTCTGCAAGGAAAAGTGAGAAAAAAATTCCTAAAGCAAGAATAGAAAGACTGTTAGTGGGACATGTTTAGAGTCTGATTTCTGTCACTGTGTACCGACTGATAGGAAGCCCATACATGCCAGCAAATAAATAGTAAATGTACATTAAAATTTACAGAAATATGTCAAGTTTACATGTGTCTGCTGAAGAGCTTGTGTGAGAAATTCAATAAAACATGCAATTTGGCCAGGGTGCCCAAAAGTTTGCATACAACTATAGAGAACTATTTGTGTATCTGACTCTTTACCAGTTAAGATGATGACTGAGTTTGTTCCCCCTGGTGTTGGTGTATTTGTAAAATCATCCAGGTACCAGACCTGTTGGAAGTACGAGTAAGGGCAGGATGTATGTCCGAAGCCGTCATGCTCAGTAGAGACTGCCCGTGCTGTAGTCATGCACAGTACAGACTGCCCAAATGTGCTGGCCAAGGAAACAAGATGGTGTTGTGGCTGATACGGAGTGGGGAGCTCTGAATTCTGACTGGACTCCTCTCTGCGCATCTCCCATGGACCGCATGGTACGCAGAGAGAATCCGGCCTTAGGATGGTACAACTGGCTCCGGCCTGGGGATGAGGGGCCACCGGGGGAGGCCGCCCAAGACTCCAGTACTGCCAGATTCCTCCTGCCTGGGGCCCACCGCCTGTCTCCACTCCCGGCTCCGGGGCACCAGCAGAGGCTGCTGGGTGGCACTGTGGCCCATGTACACAGGCTTTTAAACTTGTTATATATATATATTTAACTATGTGACACAGGAGATTTATACTTTTTCATTCACATTTATTGGTTATTTAGATGATTGAAGATCTCTTGCTTTGCAGTTATTACCATTCAGGGCCTAATGCATTACTCCCAAACTGGGGCAATTCTAGGGCAAACCAACTGCACTTTGCAAATGAAAATGCACATTGATTAAAATGGGGTTTTTACTTGCATGAACACTAGAGAGGTTTTTAACGCATTGCTTTGCTCTGGTTTGAAGACCTCACTAACATTCAAGGGTTTAAAATATATATTTCAATCCATGGGAATTAGAGAAATGATTATGTCTCCCCTACAGTGCAGATGGTTTACCCCAGAATTGCTGTATGCTTCCACATACAAGGTCCTGTATGTTTATTATCGTATGAAAGTTTATTCTATAATTCAACAATTTACTTACAACAAGTAGATACTTACTAGGAGTTGTAGTTGTAGTTGTAGGTTCTGGGGTTGTGGTAACTGGAATATAAAAGAAAAATCATGAATCAAGCACTGATATAACAAATAGTGATTTAGATAATATTGTATATTTGCCTAAAGATATGGAAGAAGACTGAAATGTTTAATGGCACAACGTTTGGGAGAACAAATCTTCACCAGGTGCTTTCAGGGACATATACAAAGGACTAGCAGAGTAAAAGTAATGATTTTGTTGGCTATTGAAATAGTTTTACAGTGAAGGTTCTCAGAATCATTTAGGTCTACTTATCGGGCATGTTACAGAATGAGAGCTGAATACCTAATGCATGCATATTCACACCCACACACACAATATAAAACAACAAACCTGCACTCCTCATATCTAATTGTGAAAAGTGGTCCCTGGTTTAGGTATGTTTAATAACACTGTTGATAAATATGAGGATTTAGTGCCCAAATTTGGCCAAAAAAGGTTTAAGCTTGCCAACTCTGTAAAGTTAACTCAATATATGGTAAGTACATACTCTAAACACCTAAAAACATATCTATCTATCTATCTATCTATCTATCTATCTATCTATCTAATATCTATCTATTTATCTATCTATCTATCTATCTATCTATCTATCTATCTATCTAATATATATCTACCTCATATCTATCTACTGTATCTGTCTATATATATTCAATCTATCTCATATCTATCTATCTATCTATCTATCTATCTATCTCATATCTATCTATCTATCTATCTATCTATCTATCTATCTATCTCATATCTATCTATCTATCTATCTATCTATCTATCTATCTATCTATCTATCTCATATCTATCTATCTATCTATCTATCTATCTATCTATCTATCTATCTAAAGAGATCTTATAATAAATGAGTAGGAGGGGTACCCTTTAACCCCTTACCGCCCGAGGACGTACATGTACGTCCCGAGTGGATGTCCCAGGTGGACAGAGGACGTACATGTACTTCCCGGAAGTCATTTAATAAAATGAAGGGAAAAAGTTCAGAGGGTGTTAAGTGCCGGACTGTCACTAAGGGGTTAATATAGTATTTATGCTTCTTGGGGGTCCCAGTCTATGCAATTAAATACAAATGACAAACAATAATTTAAAAATGTGTAAAGACTGACTTGCCCTTGTGTGCCTGCACTGAGTGGATCCACCAGCCCTTCTTTTCTTTATCTCAGGCCTTTAACCCTGTCTGTTTGTAATTAATTATTGCTTATGTGGCCTGCGGAGGTGGAACCTATAGGAAGAGCTGGTAGATCCACTTCCTCTTTGATAGGTACCCACTCAATGCAGGGGCACAAAGGAAAGTCAAGCTTTACACCTTTTTAATGCATTGCACATTTTCTTTTGAAAGTGCTTTTAAATAACACCTACCGTAAAATCTCGGGTATAATACGCACATTTTTACCCCATTTCACCTTATGTGAAGTGGGGGGTGCGTATTATACACGAGTAAAAAAAAATTAAAGTAAAATATTAAGTCCAGCAACCTCTCTGGAGGCAGCGGGCGGCACCCCTGCGCTCACCGCCCGCTTCCTCTGTGCAGAAATACTGTATAAAAAAAATGAAATGCCCACCTTTATAACCAGGATTCCCCCTCTGAACTTACAGGCAGCCGTCAAACAGAGACAGCGGGCGACTAGTGCAAGGATGCCGCCCGCTTCTTCCTCTCCCCGAACTCCTCTGAGCAGCCCTGTCAGGACCTATGGCTGCTCAGAGGAGTTCGGGGAGAGGAAGAAGCGGGCGGCATCCTTGCACTAGCCGCCCGCTGTCTCTGTTTGACGGCTGCCTGTAAGTTCAGAGGGGGAATCCTGGTTATCAAGGTGGGCATTTCATTTTTTTTTATACAGTATTTCTGCAGGGATGCCGCCCGCTGCCTCCAGATGGGGGTGCGTATTGTACATAGGAACTACACTTTTACCCAAAATCTTGGGTATAATTTGCACCTGCGTATTATACACAGGTGCGTATTATACCTGAGATTTTACGGTAGTTCTTACAAAGTAACAATTCCCCTGTGAGTGCTTAAAGCCCTATTTAATTGTTTGGTTTGCCCACAAACTACTCTATTTTTTTTAACTTAAGTGAACTATTATCCCTATACCTCATTATTATCCTCACATAGCGATGAGCTTTATTAGGTTTTTTTGTTTGTTAAAAAAGCATGCTGTGATTAAATTTATGTTATAAAAAATGAGCCAAGGCCTTACTTCCAGACAGACTGCAGTTACAGGTCAATCTTCTTCTGTTCCTCCCCAAGTATTATCGCGTTCCAACCAGCTTACATGGAGAAATCCTCCATCATCAGCGGAGGTTGGAATGCGGTAATACTTGGGGAGGGAACAGAAGAAGATTGACAGGCTGTGGTGCAGAGCTGTAACTGCCATCTGTCCAGTCTCGCGGTGTGGGTTATAGTTAGAATGTATTGGTCAGCTTCTATAGAGCCAATAAAAAGTAACAACAAGTACATGTTCATATTAACTCCTTGAGGACCAGAGTTGTGTGTGTAGCGCATTTCAAAGGAATACAGTACACAACCCACAGGTCTGCAAGCGGTTAGTGGATGTTCTTTATCTTTTTTATTGTCCCTTTAAACATTTCTAGAGTCTCACACTTTAACCCTTTGAGTGCCGGAGGGGTACACAACGCATTGTGCATTCCTCTGGCACTGAAAGTGTTAAAAAAAAAAAAAGTAAATTGACTCACCTGGACATCCACAGAGTTCAGAGGTACATTGTCCCAAGAACGCCAGTACAGGGTCACAGGCAATGTTGCAGGGACATACAGTTCCTGAAAATAACCAAAAAAAGAGAAAATCAGACAAACTGTGATGTACTGGAACAAGCCAACTGCACCATAGGGGACAGATAAACATTACCCCATTGATTTAAATGGATAGTTTAATCCCATTGAACGGTAGAGAGGTGTCCAATGCACTGCAAATCGATGTGTTGGATACATCTATAGCATTCAAGGGGTTAATAAACTCCATTAAAGCAATGCCAGTTTTTATTTGTTCCCTAAGGCGGAGTTGGTTTGCCCCTTTGGAAGGGATCAAGTTCCCCTTCATAGACAGTGGTAAGGGCCAATGCACAAAGAGAGTTGAAGAATTTTGGGGTAAACCGACTGCACCATAGGGGACAAATAGACACTCCCTAAATCCCAACTGATTTAAATGGGTTGTATAACCTCTTGAATGTTAGAGACATCTCTCCATCACTGAAAGAAGTAAAAGCCCCATTTAACCCTTTGAGTGCCAGAGGTGTATACAACGCATTGCACCGCATACCGCTCTGGCACTGAAAGAGTAAACTCAATAGGAATTTGGGGGAGTTGCATGTGTTCCCTATGGTGCAGTTGGAAGAAGTGTGTTGGAGACGTCTCTAGGGGTTAAAAACCCCAATTAAAGTGACAGTAATGCTTATTACTAAAAAATACATATCACAGGGTTTATCCTGCTGAGTAACATAAGGTGTTCTCACTGCTGAGAGATGTTTAGTCTAATGTTATTGCAGCTGAAACTTGCAGCTTTTGGGTGCAGTTGCCTCCATGGCCTGAAATGTTACAATGACACTGCCGGAGGTTTAATATCAACCAACCAGAGGTGACCACAGATTGCAGCAACAGCGCCACCATAATAACTCAGGCCATAGACGTACTGAGCCTAGAAAATATAAGTTTTAGCTACAATAACCTTTGAATAAAACAGCTCTTAGCAGTGGAAGCTCCCTTGTTTTATTTAACCCTTTGAGTGCCAGAGGGGTACGCAACGCATTGCTTTGCAATGCTTTGCGTACTCCTCTGGCACTCAAAGGGTTAACAGGATCGAAGATGCATTATTTATTTTTTCCATATTAACCATTGCTATCACTTTAAATTGATCGAAAACTTTTCGTATCTTCAATTATCAAGTATGGCGGCATCCCCATATTACTACATTTCTTCTTATGACATCAGTATAAATGTGTTAGCATTTCCCCTACACAGCACAGGTCAAACAATCAAATAGAAAAAAAGAGAGACAGAGAGAGAGGTAGGTATGAAAGATATGTAGTTCCCTAGTAGATAGGCAGTTTTGTATAATATTATGTTTTTACTCCTTGATGTACAAAATGTTTAAAGAAGTGATGTAAATTCTGGATATATATATCTATGTACACCTTTGCAGTAGAATACAAATATTTGAATTTATACAGGCTGTCCCTAAATCTACAGTTTGTTCTGGAAGACTGAATCTCTCACTTCTGCTGCTTGTCTGACATATATTATTGTAACTAAAAGTTCCTCTCAAGGATTACCGCTGAACATGCAAAATGACACAGAAAAGGGGATGAGTAGACAGCACAAGAAATAGCCTCTAAGAGCCGTATGTTCAAAGGGATAACGACAAAAAAATGTCGTATGAAAGACAAAAATAAGTAATTGTATGCATGAACACATAGTTTCTATAGAGTATACGACAAAAAACTAGTAATGTCCTTTGTGTACGACACAACTCCAGAATTGACGGGCAAAGGGGTGGGGCTAGGGCATGGCCAAACTATTCTCCAGTGTCGTATAGAGGAAAAGAAACTTTGTCGTAACTAACAACAAAAACATGTCTTTCAAAAGACAAAATTTGGACGTTAAGACAAAAGTGGAGGGAATGTGTTCTGAATGTGAAAATTTTTGTCTTTACTGAAGACATTTTTGTCGTTAGTTAAGACATTTTTAAAGACATTTTTGTTAAGACATTTTTTAAGACATTTTTGTTGTTGGTTAAGAGATTTTTTGGTCGTTCCATATGACAATTTCAGTCAGGACAAATGACATATTTCCAATCACAACCGACACTCTCTGGAAATATTAATGATCCCAACGACACTGTACTTTGAGAAGTCGTTACAAATTACAAAAGCTATTTTGCTACTTCTTTGAACATATAGCCCTAAGTGTAGTAAGTTATAATAGGAGTAGGGATGGGTGAAAATTTTCACCTCAAACTGAAATCGCCGAATAATGGCACTTTCCGCTTGGCGAAAAATTTTCCACAAACAGTGCACTTTTTCTGCTTTTTCCCACCTTCTCACCCACTGAAATCAATAGGAAGAAAATTTTTTCTCCACCACACCAAAGTTTTCTACAGCACTCACAGCATGTCATTTTGTTTTTGTGAGAGGAGAGAGCAGCATGTTTTTGAGCTAGAGAAGATAGGGGAACTGAAGTATAGTTTAGGAACTCTTTTAGGTAGGACAATTGTTCCCTGTATTAGGAGAGTCAGTGGGGCACTCTGGGGAGAAGAAGGGAGGAAGGAGGTTGACCGCAAATACTCCAAAATTCCATGTGACTGACTGGCAAGACACAGGCAGCTAGGGACCTATTTGCTTGCTGGTCTTGCTGTTATTATCTCTGTGCTGGTGGGGAAGTCTGGGGAAAGACGTTGTTGATTTTGTTTTTCAGTTATATATATTTTTTGGGGCAGACTGATAAGACAACAGGGTGGACAACTTAAAAGAAATTAAAAAAATAAAAATAAATAAATAAAAAAGAATAAATAACTAAATATATTAGGTGATAGTGACAGACAGCTGACTGGGCTTAAGCAAGGCATCATACAGCTCCATCAGTGGTGTTGTGTACAGTACAGTAAAAAAAACACAGTGTAATTGCATAATGTCCAGCAAATGCACAAGGGGAAAGGGGAGGGGTGGAGCATTGCAAGGACGTGAGAGTAAAGTACTAGTTCAAAAACGAACTGCAGCAATGGTTTCTGCAGCATGTGCAATCAATGATGATGATTCCTCCACTCCAAGGGAGGATGCAGTTTGTCAAGGTCCCAGCTAGTTCCAGCATCACCACCTTACTGCAGTCAGGTGTATCTATATTATTACTGTGCATAACAGAAGGACTTACCTAGGTAGGAGTCTATCATACAGAAGTCAGGTATATCTATGTTATTACTGTATGTAACAGAAGAACTTACCTAGGTAGGAGTCCATCATACAGCAGTCAGGTATATACATATATATATGGCTTTTATTGACAATTATATTGAGTTTATGCAAAGAGTCAATATTTGCAGTGTTGACCCTTCTTTTTCAAGAACTCTGCAATCCACCCTGGTATGCTGTCAATTAACTTCTGGGCCACATCCTGACTGATGGCATCCCATTCTTGAATAGTCAATGCTTGGAGTTTATCAGAATTTGTGGGTTTTTGTTTGTCCATCCACCTCTTGAGGATTGACCACAAGTTCTCAATGGGATTAAGGTCTGGGGAGTTTCCTGGCCATGGACCCATAATTTTGATGTTTTGTTCCTCGAGCCACTTAGTTATCAATTTTCCCTTATGGCAAAGTGCTCCATCATGCTGGAAAAGGCAGTGTTTGTAACCAAACTATTCTTGGTTGGTTGGGAGAAGTTGCTCTTGAAGGACGTGTTGATACCATTCTTTATTCATGGCTGTGTTCTTAGGGAAAATTGTGAGTGAGCCCACTTCCTTGGCGGAGAAACAACCCCACACATGAATGGTCTCAGGATGCTTTACTGTTAGCACAACACAGGACTAATGGTAGCGCTTACCTTATCTTCTCCAATAATCCATTTTCGGGATGCCCCAAACAATTGGAAAGGGGATTCATCAGAGAAAATGACTTTACCCCAGTCTTCAGCAGTCCAGTGCCTGTACCTTTTGCAGAATATCAGTCTGTCCCTGATGTTTTTCCTGGAGAGAAGTGGCTTGTTTACTGGCCTTCTTGACACCAGGCAATACTCCAAATTTCTTCACCTCACTGTGCATGCAGATGCACTCAAACCTGCCTGCTGCCATTCCTGACCAAGCTCTGCACTGGTGGTGCCCCGATTCCGCAGCTGAATCAACTTTAGGAGATGGTCCTGGTGCTTACTGGACTTTCTTGGGCACCCTGACAAATTCTTCACAACAATTGAACCTCTCTCTTTGAAGTTCTTGATGATCCGATGATGGTTGATTTAGGTGCAATCTTACTAGCAGCAATATCCTTGCCTGTGATGCCCTTTTTGCGCAAAGCAATGATGACAGCACATATATCCTTTCAAGTAACCATGGTTAACAGAGGAAGAACAATGATTTCAAGAACCACCCTCCTTTTAAAGCTTCAGGTCTGTTATTCTAACTCAATCAGCATAACAGAGTGATCTCCAGCCTTGTCCATGTCAACACTTTCACCTGTGTTAATGAGAGAATAACTGACATAATGTCAGCTGGTCCTTTTGAGGCAGGGCTGAAATGCTGTGAAAATGCTTTTTGGGATTAAGTTCATTGTCATGGCAAAGAGGGACTTTGCAATTGATTGCTATTCATCTGATCACTCTTCATAACATTCTGGAGTATATGCAAATTGCCATCATCTAAACTGAGGCAGCAGACTTTGTGAAAATTAATATTTGTATTATTATATATATATTTTAGTTTATATTAAGTTCCTGTTCTTTATACTTTGAATTAAAAGCATATTATTTGACCACTGTTTTATAATTATTTTGATACGCATATGCTCGTATTATAACTTACTACACTTAGAGGATATCTCTTGCGCTATCTACTCCTCCCCTTTTTTCTGCTTCACAGGCCAAACAATAGCAGGCACACAAATCAGTCAATGGATGGAGTACAGGTCAGTCAATGGTAGGAGGACAGGTCATACAATGATACAAGGACAGGACAACAAATGTCAAGAGGACAGGTCAGACAATGACAGGAGGAAAAGTCATACAATGTCATAAGGACAGGACAGTCAATGGCAGGAGGACAGGACAGACAATGGTGGTAGCACAGGTAAGGGGAGAGCTCAAGGACACACCAGACAATGTCAGGAGGACAGGCCAAAGAATGGCAAAGGACAGTCCAGGCAATGGCAGGAGGACAGGTCAGACAATGACTCAAATACAAGACAGACAATGGCAGGAATAAAAATCATACAATGACACAAGAACAGTTCAGACAATGGCAGAAGGAGAGTTCATACAATGGCAGGAGGACAGGTCAGACAATGATAGGAAGAAAGACCAGACAAGGGCAGTAGCAGCAGAAAGACAACAGCATGAGGTCATACTAGACAATGATAGGAGGAAAGGTCAGGAAATGTCAGGAGTACAGGAGGACAGGGCGGACAATGGAGCACAGATCAGTCAATGGTAGGAGGACAGATCAGTCAATGATAGGAGGAAAGGTCATACAATGATGCAAGGACAGGACCGCCAATTGCAGGAGGAAATCTCATACAATCTCATAAGGACAGGACACTCAATGGCACAAGGGCAGTAGGACAGGGCAGACAATGGAGCACAGATCAGTCAATAGCAGGAGCACAGATCATTCAATAGCAGGAGCACAGATCAGTCAATGGTAGGAGGACAGAGCAGTCAATGGTAGGAGGAAAGGTCATGCAATGACACAAGAATAGGACAGACAATGGCAGGAGGACAGGTTAGACAATGGTTGGAGGGAATGTCAGACAAGGGCAGAAGAACCAGTAAGACAACAGCATGAGGGCATACTAGATAATGGCAGGACAGGCCAGACAGTGGTAGGAGGACAGGTCAAATAATGACACAAGGAGAGGTCAGATAACAGCAGGAGGAAATATCAGACAATGGCAGAAAGACAAGACAGACAATGGTGGGAGGAAAGGCCAGGCAAGGGCAATAGCAGCAAAAATACAACAGCATGACATCATACTAGACAATGTCAGGAGGACAGGTCAGACAATGGCTGTATAATGGAAAGAGGAAAGGCCAGACAAAGGCAGGAGGAAGGTCAGACAGTGGCAGGAGGATAGGTCAGACAATTTAAGGAGAACAGGCCAGACAATGACAGGAGTACAGATCAAACAATGGCACAGTGAGACAATAGCTCAAGGACAGGGCAGACAATCACAATAGAACAGGTCAGAAAATGGCAGGCGCACATGTCAGACAGTGGCATAAGGAAAGTTCATACAAGGACGGGACAGACAATGGCGTGATAATAGGAGAGATAATGGTAAGTAGCACAGTCAAGCAGAATCATGAGGACACGTCAGACAATGGCATGAGGATAGGTCAGGCAATGGCAGGAGTACAGGTCAGATAATGGCATTAAGACAGATCAGACAATGGCAGTTGGATAGGTCAGACAATGGCACTGGGGTAGGTCAGACAATGGCAGGATTAGAGGTCAGACACTGACAGGAGGACAGAATAGACAATAGCAGAAGGACAGGCCAGACAATGGCATGAGGACAGGCCAGACAATGGCAGGAGTACAAGTGAGATAAAGGCAGGATGACACATCAGACAATGGCAGGGGGAGAGGCCAGACGATGGCACAAGGACAGGGCAGACAATGGAATGATGACAGGACAGACAATTGCAGTACCACAGGTGAGACAGAAGCATGAGGACAGGCCAGACAATAGCTCACGAATGGGTCAGACAATGGCAGGTGGACATGTCAGACAATGGTACTAGGAGAGGTCAGATAATGGCACTGGGACAGGTCAGACAAGGGCACAAGGATAGGTCAGACAATGGCATTGGGACAGGTCAGGCTATGGTGGGAGGAGAGGTCAGAAAAAACAGGAGGACACACCAGATGGTGGCAGGGGGGAGATTCCAGACAATGTTAGTAGGACAGGACAGACAATGGCAGAAGAGGTCGGACAGTGGCAGGAGGACAGGACAGACAATGGCAGGAGTAGAGACCAGACAATGACAGGAGGAGAGACCAGACAATGGCAGGAGCACAGGTCAGACAATGGCAGAAGGCATGGTCATACAATGGCACAAGGACAGGAGAGACAATGGCATGATGACATGACATACAATTGCAGTATCACAGGTCAACCAGAAGCATGAGGACAGACCAGACAATGGCACGAGGATAGGTCACACAGTAGCAGGAGGACAGGTCAGACAATGGCATGATGATAGGTCAGACAGAAGCATGAGGACAGGCCAGACAATGGCACGAGGATAGGTCAGACAGTAGCAGGAGGACAGGTCAGACAATGGCACTAAGACAGATCAGAAAATGGCAGGAGGAGAGGTCAGACAATGGCAAGAGGACAGGCCACACAATGACAGGAGGACAGGTCAGACAAGGCAGGAGGACAGGTCAGAGAATGTAACAAGGACAGGTCAGAAAATGGCAGGAGGAGAGGTCAGACAATGGTAAGAGGACAGGCCACACAATCGCAGAAGGACAGGATAGGCAAGGCAGGAGGACACACCAGACAGTGGCAGGGGTAGAGGCCAGACAATGGCGCAAGGACAGATCAGACAATGGCAGGGAGAAAAGCTAGATAATGGCAGAAGGACAAGTTAGGAAACAGCAGGAGGACAAGTCAGACAATGGCAGGGAGAAAGGCTAGACAATGGCACGAGGACAAGTCAGGAAATGGCAGGAAGATAGCCCAGACAGTAGTGGGAGGACACATCAGTCAATGGCAGTAGGACACATGGCACTAGGACAGGACAGACTGTGGCAGTGCCATATCATTTCTCACCTGGGCTGTTTATTCGGTAAGGCAGGATGCAGAGATTTTGAATTTCAATACTGCATACAACTTCATTTGCTGGGACTGCAGATAAATAAGATACAATTAAATGAAAGCATGTATAGATAAATGTTCTCTTATTACCCACTTTAGCATTTACATTGACATCTCTGGTTCTATTTTAATTTTAGAAATGTGTAAATTTAAATGAGCAGTAAACTTTTATTTAGGAAAAAACTATACATTAAAGGGTTTTTCCTGCTAAATAAAATGTTTCATTCAAAAATGATTACATCTCAAAATTGTTGCTTTCTTTCCTTCATTAAACTGCATTTTTTCCTGATAACCAGGGAGAGCTGTAGTCTATTACATTATAGAAGAAATTGTCTTTTAGGCACCCATTGGCACTGTTGCTATATTACTATTAGCTGTAATAACTTTTGAATGAACCATCTCCCAGATGTGTGACATCTGTTTTATTTAGAGTTAAAAGCACAGTAATATTTTTCATTTTAAAAAGTTTGCTGCTAATTTCATAGATGGACAACTAACTGTGCAATGATTTTAAAGTGTAAACTCAAATTAGAGCAAATACATCTATTTAGAAAAGGTGAACAATCGTTTTTGGGGTTAACCCTGTGAGTGTGTACCCCCCTCTGGCACTGACTCCATCAGTGGGCACATTGTCTGCTCCAGCCACAGGTTTCACTAACAGACACTGAGGCTGACGTATACAGGAAATTGGTGCAATTCAGGAGCATTGTACTCGAAAGGTTAACTATTCCCCATTGCCTATAACAATGTGTGAGTCCCTTCAAGCTGCTGCCAAACTACAAATCCCATCATCCCAATGGGAGCTGTAGTCTGTTAGCAGCTGGAGGCCTCACAGCGCCCACCACTGGCCTATACAGTCTATGCACTGGTTCTATCAGGATCCCCTCAAGCATGAATGGGAAAGGCAGGGGGAATTTTATCCAGAAAGCTGTGTAATGCATTGCTTTACAAACACTGGACATCCCTCTAACACATAAATGGTTAAAGCATTATGGAGGTGATTTTATAATGATAATCAGCCTCCATTCCGACTTTACATATTCTGCAAATTAATCACATGTAAAGTCTAATTGCCTGTACTTTTTATTCTTTGTATTTTGTTTCATCTTTTCCAATTTTCTTACACTTTCTAGAGAGCTTCCATTCAGGAACGTGAAAGCAGAGAGTTCAACAATATACAAAAACATAGTGTGTAGAAAAGACAGAGAAACAAAGTAGAAAAGACTCCTCTAAAGCATAGATAGTGCTCAGTGCTGCAGAGAGATGGCAACATGATATCACTATCGTGGATGTCACTGTCCTCAACTGGAATCTCTCTGAAAACATAGATCCAGGCAGCTCAATTGCAGGGATTTAAAAGTGTAAAGAAAAAGGTGAAGATGAAAAAAATAATAAAACATCCAGGCAATGTGACTTTACTGTTGTGCACTAGCAGGATATGTACAGTCACAGTCACAGTAAAGTTTTATTTTAACTTTACATATTCTGCAAAAGCAGAATACATAGAGTCAAATTGTATATATTTTTCTTATGTGTTTATTTTCTTCATTTGTTTATTTTATTTTCATTTTTTTAATGTCCTTGATTTTGATCTCCCTGTATCTGTTTCCAGAGAGCTTTCTGTCAGGGACTGTGAAAGCTGGGAGAGTGATATAATGCAAAATAGATAGAGATAGTGTTACATTGTATCACTGTCTTGCTTTGATGGATGACCCCCCCAGAAAAAAGACAGTATTTTGATGTCATTCCAAAAACGCTATACATGCTTAATATCAGGAGAGGGGTGCTAATCATCTTGGCAGGAATGGAAAAGTATAATAGAAAAAATGATAAGTGATATGCACTTTTTCTTTATATTGTGACATATATGGATTTTAAGGACAACAAACAATAATCGCCCACATTAATCTGGGCAGAAAATTCTAATGACCACTATGAATAATTTCTGTCTGCAGTGGTTTTCCAGAATGTAACTTTAACCCGATTTGGCATCGGGTGGCCGTTAAAGGGGAACTATCACCCCTATACAACTTTGGCTAAAAAGTAACTTTATATAGCGACTAGCTGGCATACTAGTGTTATTTGTTTTTAAAAATATGTTGTTCGACCAAAACTACATGTTTAAAGCTGATCCTGTGCCTTCCTTCTCGAGAGACTGCAGGTACAGCTCTGCACCGTGGTCTGTGACTCTTCCTCTTCTCCCCTCCCACTCTCCTCTCTAGCCAATGAGAGATTCCGCTTACAAGAGAGACTGGATCCAGACACTACATAGGAGGGGAGAAGAGGAAGAGTGACAGACCGCGATGCAGAGCTGTACCCACAGTCTGTCCGGAAGGAAGGCACAGGATCTGCTTTAAATGTGTAATTTCATCCAAACAACAAATTAAAAGAAAAAAAATACCACTAGTATGCCAGCTAGTCACTATATGAAGTTACTTTTTAGTTAAAGTTGTATAGGGGTGATAGTTTCCCTTTAAGGACCACGGAGCATTTTTTTTTTAGCGACCTGCCATCCCAGAATTCCATGACGTGCCAGGACCATCACAGGTCCTTAGGTGCTGGGCCAGAGTGATGGTCCTGGCACAGCATAGGTTCTTAAGGGGTTAAATAGTACTGAAAATCATGTCCACGGAGGCAGACATAATTCCTTGTGAGTAAGGACTCTAAGCTCCTCCTTCTGAATCTTCTTAGAGACCTTAAGTAGGAGGAGTTTGGAATCCTTCATTCCAGCAACAAATAATCATCACTGTCTCCATGGAACTGACATCCAATAATAAAGCTTCCATTTGGAGAAACAATATAGTAACTTAGTAGACGAGGCTGAAAAAAAACATGCGTCCATCAAGTCCAGCCCATACCAAAAACACCCCTTATGATCCAAAGGAAGGCAAGAAAGCCCTCTGGAGCCATTTTCAATCTAGCCTCAAGTTTGTTGGGGGGATTTATTCCTTCCTGACTCTAACTGGTAGTCAAATAGTTCCCCGGATCAATATCCTATCTGCTTTGAAGCCATCTGTCATAATTTTCAATATTGTTCTGTGCTAGATAGGCATCCATTGCTTTTTTGAATGCAACTGCATTATCTGCTAGCACAACATCCCGTTGCAAAGAATTCCATAGCCTTACCGCCCTTACTGTAAAGAATCCCTGCCTTTGTTTTAGTCGAAAGCGCCTTCCCTCTAGTCTTAATGGATGACCTCTTGTTCTTAGCTCAGCTCTTTGCATAAATAATTAATTGGATAGTTCTTTGTATTGACCTTGAATGTATTTGTAAATGGAAATCATATCACCCCTTAGATTTCTCTTCTCTAATGTAAACAAGCCCAGTTTGGCTAGTCTCTCTTTATAACTCAGATCCTCCAATCCCTTTACCAGTTTTGTTGCATGTCTCTGCATCTTTTCCAGTTCAGTAATGTCTTTTTTAAGAACTGGTGCCCAAAATTGTACCCCATATTCTAGATGAGGCCTAACCAAGGATTTATACAGAGGTAGGATATTATTACCATCCCTTGCTTTTACACCTCTTTTTATGCAGGCTATTACCCTATTTGCTTTTACAGCAGCTGAGTGACTCTGCACACTGCTGTGAAGTCTATCGTCTATCAGTACTCCTAAATCTTTCTCTAATGAGGATTCCCCAAGTTGTTTTCCATTTAGAGTATATGTAGCAAGTTTGTTTCTACAGCCCAAATGCATAACCTTACATTTATCTACATTAAATGACACCTGCCACTTTTCTGCCCATTCACTTAGTTTATCTAAATCCTTCTGTAGGGAAAAAACATCCAGCTCAGTATGTATTTCCTTACAATGCTTAGTGTCATAAGCAAAGATTGAGATGCTACTTTCAATTCCCACTTCTAGATCATTAATAAACAAATTAAAAAGCATTGGGCCCAGGACTGAACCCTGCGGTACCCCACTTATAACTTTAGACCAATTTTGAAAAAGTTCAATTTACAACAACTCTCTGCCATCTATCATTTAACCAGTTCTCAATCCATGTACAGATAACACCACCCAAACCGAAGCCTTTTAATTTATGCAGTAACCTGTTGTGAGGCACTGTATCAAAGGCTTTTGCAAAATCCAAGTAAACTACATCTACAGCAATTCCCCTGTCCAAATTACTACTCATTCATTCATAAAATTCAGTAAATTAGTCTGACATGATCTGTTCTTCATGAAACCATGCTGATTCCTACTAATGATATTGTTCGTTTTTACATAGTTCTGAATACTGTCAGCTAATAACCCTTCTAGTATCTTACAATCAATGCATAGAGGTCATTAAATGTGTCTGCCCGTATTAAGATAAATTGGGGGTTATTAGCAGGCATCAGTGATCCTTGAATTGAACACGGCTCTTTTTTTTTTTTTTTTTTGCAATTGTTTTATATAGACTTTCTTTTCACCAAAATATGGCTTTTTCTGCAAAACATATCATAACAACATTTTAGATTTATTTAAATGGGATCAAAATGCAAAATATTTTTGCCAGAAAACAAATAGAAGAGGTTTGACAGGGTAGCAGGGAGAACTTACTAGCGCAATTGTCACAGTTAGGTGGAACCAAACAGGTATTGCTCTGTGTTCTTTGGACCAAGCACCTCTGGGACTCAGCCGCTGGCACTAGAATAACAGAGATAAAGGCATGTGTTAGACTGAGTTACTGATCAACATGCTAACAGATACTCAGATAAATGATCCATACACCTCATTCACACTAATGACTGAATTATAACTGTTCAACCACATGAAAAAATGCATGAAACCTGTATCATTGTGTCGTATGGGACTATTCATACTGCTAATAAATACAGCTCTAAATTATTGTCTTACGGTGAGTTATTGAAACTTCATGCTATTTTATTGTATAGAATGGAATTGCACTAAAATATAAAGTCAGTGTAATTACCGGGCGACATTGCGTCTGTGATGTTGAAGAAAATCATTATGGGTAGAAAAGAGACCATTATGTGATCTGACAAGCATTGTAAAAAGCATTCAACCTATGTACAAATGTTCATATGTCTTTATATGTGACTTCAGCGCATCAAAAAAATCACCAGTGTGAACTTAGCCATAAATAGACAAATAGATATAAACACTAAGGGGTCATACCTGGGAACTTTGTCTTCTGGAGTCCCTGGAGGGGACTCATGTGGTGCCAGTGGGAGGATATAAATGACATGATGGGTTTTAACTGAGGATGGGAGTGGGGCATAATGGGCTGTACAATAAATTGGGTGTGTGCAGAACAGGGTGGGAAGAAGTAGAAGTGGGAGGAATAGGCTGGGAAGGAGAAAAAGTGGTCCAGAAGTGGGCTGGACAGGGTGGGAAGGAGGAGAAATGGGAGGAAAGTGGGAGCAATAGGGCGGGAAGGACGAGCAGGGGGCAGGAAGTGGGCAGGACAGGGTGGGAAGGAGGAGAAATGGGAGGAAAGTGGGAGCAATAGGGTGGGAAGGACGAGCAGGGGGCAGGAAGTGGGCAGGACAGGGTGGGAAGAAGGTAAAGTGGGAGGAACAGTCTGGAAAGGAGGAGAAGTGGGTGAGAAGTGGGAGGAATAGGCTGGGAAGGAGAAAAAGTGGGCCAGAAGTGGGCTGGACAGGGTGGGAAGGAGGAGAAATGGGAGGAAAGTGGGAGCAATAGGGCGGGAAGGACGAGCAGGGGGCAGGAAGTGGCAGGACAGGGTGGGAAGAAGGTAAAGTGGGAGGAACAGTCTGGAAAGGAGGAGAAGTGGGTGAGAAGTGGGAGGAATAGGCTGGGAAGGAGAAAAAGTGGGCCAGAAGTGGGCTGGACAGGGAGGGAAGGAGGAGAAGTGGGAGGAAAGTGGGAGCAATAGGGCAGGAAGGACGAGCAGGGGCAGGAAGTGGGCAGGACAGGGTGGGAGGAAGGCGAAGTGGGAGGAACAGGCTGGGAAGGAGGTGAAGTGGGTGAGAAGTGGGAGGGACAGGGCAGGAAGGAGGAGTAGGGGGCAGGAAGTGGACAGGACAGGGTGGAAAGAAGGTAAAGTGGGAGGAACAGGCTGGAAAGGAGGAGAAGTGGGTGAGAAGTGGGAGGGACAGGGCGGGAATGAGGAGAAGTGGGTGAGAAGTGGGAGAAACAGGGTGGGAAGAAGGCGAAGTGGGTGATAAGTAGGCAGTACAGGCTGGAAAGAAAGAGAAGTGGATGGCACAGGGTGGGAAGGAGGAGAAGTGGGCAGGAAGTAGGAGGAAAAGGGTGGTAAGTGGGAGAAGTGGGAGGGAAGAGAGAGGAACAGGGTGGAAGGAGGAGAAGTGTATAGGAAGTGGGAGGAAAAGGGTGGGAAGGAGAAGGAGTTGGTAGGAAGTGGGAGGAACAAAGTGGGAAGGAGGAGGAGTGGGTAGGAAGTGGGAGGAACAGGGTGGAAGGAAGAGAAGTGGGTAGGAAGTGGGAGGAACAGAGTGGGAAGGAGGAAAAGTGGGCGGAGTTTCATAAGAAACTCCCCACCACCAGATAATCTGTCTCTGTCCCAGGAGACCTGGTAATTCCCTGCAATAACTGGAGTCTCCAGAGTTAATCCGGAGCATTACCAGGTATGCTAAGGGCTCTACGTTCAAAAGAAAAGTGGAAGAGTTCTATGGCAAACCAATTGCACTATAGGGGAGAACTACAAATTAAAAAAACATCCCATTAGTTTAAGTGGAAATTTTAACCCCTTGAATGCTAGAGAGGTCTTCAACACATTGCTTCGCAGCTCTCAAATATGCTGAAAGGCCCCAGTGAAAACTAATAATTACATATCTAGAACCGATTGTGCCTTTAGGTTAATGGGCCCACGTGGATGTCAGGCCACATCACAGATGCACCTCCTGTAAGCTACGTCCCTGTGGAGGCAGTGGGAAAGTCTATGGGCATTTGGGACATTCATCACCTCTGTACATTGTTTAACACTATTTACTAAACAAGGAACAGAGCAAATGGTGTGATTTAAAATCCTTTGAGGGCAAGAGGGATGTCCAACACATTGCAAAGTAATGGCACTGAAAGGGTTAACACCATTTTGCTCCTTGCTGGCTCTGGAGGTGACATATGGGAGCCGCTGGCATTAAAGTCCCGTTACTGTGAAGAACATTTCCCGCGGGGAGATCTATAGAGATCATAGGCTGTGGTACATACCTTGAAGTACAGCCAAGAGAATTTGATATTATTTTATTTGTCCCCTAAGGTGCTGTTGGTTTGCCCCAGAATTGCTCCATTACTGTGTAGTGCAGTGGCCTCTGTGTATTCAGGAAGAGATGTGCAGGGAGACACAGGCAGATGTCATTAGGGTGGATATAATAATGTTCCTGGAATAGTCCTTATTATACTGGAGTTAAGGTGTGTTTATCAGATACCTGTCTTCTGTCTGTGCTCGTCTTGCAATCCCTAAACACTCACCGGGAGCCACGGTAGGTGTCTCTATTCCTCCTTTATTTTTTGTATTAACCCTGTGAGTGCAACGTGTCGGATACCATTCTGGCACTCAGAGGGTTACTATGATCATATTCTCTCTCTTATGCCTTTGGATTGCTGTCTGGATTCTGGGAACATTTTAGTCTTGATTCTGCAGCTCAAGTAGTAAAGAAGCGTGCACTTAATTGGTGCCGATATCATTATATACAATTTATATACACGGGGTAGATTAAATCATCCCTTTTACCAGTATAACAGAAACGTGCACAGAACGTGGGAGGGAGAACATTAAACCTGGCAGGGATCTGTAATTTGATGTGATGAGTTGATCTTGTGTTTGGTGGCACCAGGGAGAATGGATAACAGTGTGGGGACTGGTGTTTAGATTCTATTACAGGTGCTAATTTTAGCTCTGCTTTTATCTTCAGTTTTCTCCATAGACTTCAATAGGAAAATGTTTGATAAAACGTATGTTAAAGGAGCAGTAAACTTTTTTTTATGAAAACACATATTTTATAGAGCATTTCCTGCTGAATAAAACAAGGTCACTCCCATCACTGTCAGATGTTTTATTCAAAATTTATAGCAGTTTAAATAATCAGGAAGTGAATTTACTGTGTTTACTTCCTGATAGTTCTAACTGACAGGAAGTGACTCAGCAGTTTCTATCACATTCTATGGAGAACTGTATGTCTCTGACTTTTCTGACTTTCCTCTCCATTAGAATCTAATAGGAAATCTAATTAGAATCTGATCACTAGAGGGCACTGCTAATGTAAAAAACATGGGTTTAAACTGTAATAACTTTCTTTCTTTCTCTTTCTTTCTTTCTTTCTTTCTTTCTTTCTTTCTTTCTTTCTTTCTTTCTTTCCTAATTCTATAGCAACTTAACATCCCCACAGAGGAGAAATATGAATGAACTCCCTATGATTTGAATGGGGCTTAAATCATGACTGATAGATCTCCAGCAGATCACTAAGCATTACACTGAAGCATACTACCATTCAAATGTTTTAGCCCTTATTGATCCTATATGGAAAGATAATTTAATCTTTTTTAACCTATGATAATAATACTTTTACTCTGTGATATAAGTATTATAATAAGGACTAAACTAGTTATATTTATGTAGGAATCTAATTTAATGTGATAAAAGTCAGTAACTAAAGGAATTAATAATGAAAGAGAATCGTCCACCGAGCTGTTTTTCAATACATTATTTAACCCTTTGAGTGCCAGAGCGGTACGCAACGCATTGCAAAGCAATGCGTTGCGTATCCCTCTGGCACTCAAAGGGTTAAAGGAATCTGAAAAGCTGAATCAACTTGTACAGCCACAAGGCTGAGTGTTGGCACATCACATTAATCTGGATGCAGTTTGTACTAATGATATGTGTGTGGATGAGAAACTGAGAAACATTTTTTAACCCTTTAAGAACCAGACATGTATTCAACATACAAGTTCACAATACTTTGTGCACCCCTCTCGTCCTCAACCCATTCAGTGCCAAAGGAGAAGCAATGAGTTTGGTACCTTTTTATCACTTAAAGGGTAATAAATATCAAGCACAGGAAGAAACATGGAACCATACAATTTGACAGCAGATATTTTAAACATTCCCCTTTCTACTGTAAAACTCAGACTGATTTAATCCTTAGAATAGTCACATAGCTACCAGAAAAGATCTTACTTTCATTTGCTGTTTTAAGCCCTACCACTTCTACTTGGAGTCTGACCCATGTATCTATCACATTTTCTGTAAAGGATTTTTATTTTTCGCAATTTTTTTTTTTACTTTTAGTCTAAGACCTCTTGTTCCAGTTTTCCTTTTATTCTGGAAAAAGATTTATTTTCCATTTTATTAAATTGCATAGGACAGTGATTTTCTAATTAAGCACAGGTACAGCAGTCAAATTCACTGAGTCAGTGAGTCAGTGGCCACCTGAGATCAAGCACCGATATATCTTGAAAACCTACACTGTTGGTGTATACTGAGGACTAAAGCTGAAAATTACAGCTTAGAATATATGACTGGTATTACTGGTGGTGTGTGTGTTTATATATGTGTGTGCATGTGTGAGTCTTTCTGCGTGTATGAGTGGTAGTGAAAATTGTGTGTGTGTGTGTGTGAGTCTTTGTGTGTGTGAACATGAGAATTTTTGTGTGTGTCTGTGTGAGAGAGAGCATGTGAGTGTGTGTATGATAGTTTGCGTGTGTGTGTGTATGATAGTTTGTGTGTATGTGTGTGTGTGTGTGTGTGTGTGGAGGGGGATTAACCTGTAAAACCACTGTATGATGAAGGGATCTATAACTATAATGTATATTTTGTTATAGTTTGGTTGAGGTCAGTGGGAATTTTGAGAACATTTGTCTACTTTGGTGCAGTTGATTTGCCCTAGAATTGTTTCCGTTTGTGCACAAGGCCATGGAAGGTAATAATTAAAATGAATACTATGTGCAAAGGGTGTTAGAGTCAAAGAATAGACTCCCAGTAGAAGAGGTAGGTTCCAATCAACACCTCCAAACTGTCCCAGATTTCCAAGGACAGTCCCTGATCCTGGCTCTTTGTCCCTGGATTTTGTTGTTTCTGTTTTTGACCCTGGTTTTAAAATTCTGTATGAACCCCATAGTCTATTTGCTTTTTATTAAACGTTTAATAGTTTATAAGCCTCCTCATATGTTAATGATATATTTTTTTTTATTTTGTGTATTGGTAATGCTTATTTTGCTGGGTATCCTACTGAAATGTTGCCATCCATTGGGCGACCAACAAAAGGGTGGCATTTCAATAGTGATCCATTTTGCTGTATAAGTGATGTTTTAAGTGCAAGGTTATCCATTGACATCTCACTCTGCGGTACTATGGACCATTAGTGATGCTCTGTCATGTGACTGCTAAGGGGAAAATTGTCTCTTGGAATGGCTATTTGGAAACTAAGTAAAACTGTGTTTTTTAAAGGGACACTATCAGCTAAAAAACACTTTGGTAATGTTGAGCGAGCTAAAAACATCACCTGTTTGTTGTCTTAGTCATTTTTTAAATATACATTTTTACATTTTTTACACATATATTGCCCCAATTAAGGAATTCCATGCAGGCACTTCCTGTCTCAGCTCTGCATTACCTCTCTTACTGACACTCCAATCCACTCAGTGCTATATATTACTGATCAGTGTCATTGAGTAGGGGAGGCAATGTCAGGCTAAGATAGGATGTAACTGCATGGCATGCCATAATTAGCATACATTTATACATCTCAATCTCTCAAAACATAGTTTTCTAAATAAAAAATGGCTAATAACAAATATAGGTTATTTTGAAAGCTCTTTCAAAATCACCAAAGGCGGTTTTTAGGCGTCAGTGTTTATTTAAAGTAGATAAGAACTAGATGGACAGGACCGGCCAGTTGGAACTTATCAAGGCAACATATAAGCCATTCAGTAGCAAAATAACTGGACTGTTTTGAAAGAAATAGGGTTCATTAATTGATCATATTGTCACAAGATTTCTCAGCTTTTATGTTGATTAATATTTCCTTATGTTTCTATTTTACAAGGCAAAAAAATGGGTCAATCCTGGAGCACACTAACTGCACCAAATTGACAAATTGAAAACTCCTATTAAATTAAATCACTCTTTTAACGCCATGTTTGCTATAGAGGTCTCCAATGCATTGCTTTGCAATGCATTGGAGACCTAACTAGCATTCAGTGGTTTAACAGACAAATTTAGACCAATGTAAGTTATTGGAACAATTCATTGTCCCCTATGGATAAAGATGGATAAAGATGGTTTGCCCCAGAATTACTCCAATTCATTTTAGTATTCAAGCCTTGTTTTTTATCCATTAGCATCTCTCCAGTATGTTCCAACCAGAAAAATATTTGTAATTATTATTAAATTAAAAATACAAATATGCTATGGAGATGTATGTGACAACATTAATACATTCTGAGTCTAATTTGATACAAATAACTGTAGCAATTTTGGACGAGCTTGCACTGCAAGGAGACAAATAAAAGATCCATTGATTTAAATAGGGTTTTTAACCTCTTGAACACTAGAGAGGTTGCCAACTTATTTCATATTACCACCGAATGGCTACAGTTACTCTTAAATAGGTGTTATAGAGTCATAAAAAACACAAACTGCCTTAATAATTAAAAGGTAAAACAATTACATTTTCTGGAGACAGTGAATTAAGTTATCCCTTTGTTCCACCATAATATCAACTCAGCGTTCTTACCAATTGCCAGTAGACATACGGCTACTATCAAGCCATTCCATCCTCTCAATAGGCCCAGAGACATGGTTACTCTGATCATGTTGTTGATGAATGAAGGAGATCCAGATATGGAGCCAGCAGTCTATATGAGGACACACTGGCTTTAAGACCTTGGGCACCAGTGCTGTCATCATTCCAATGTCATGTTTTGAGAAGTTGTTTATCATCCAACATCAAGAGCAAGCAAACAAAAATCCTGGGCTACAAGTAGTTGACACATCTAAAAGAATTTAAAATTTCTACCAAAGGGAGGAGATCCCAGAAATGACACAGAGTAGAGGTATCGAATGAATTTGATATGGTCTCTCTATGACAGCAATATCATCTTTGGTCAAAGAATGTTTTTATGGACTCCCCCCCCCCAAAAAAAAAAAAATGGACAATGTATGATCTGGGTTTAGATTATGTACCCAGTAAGAACCTGTGACCCATTGGCTCTTAGACACAAAACATTGTAGAAAAAGAAACAGCATGAAGAGTGTTTTAACAAGGAGAAAATTGGTATGCAACTCTTTGAGAAGCAACGGTCCTTAAATGGATAACAAATACATTATATAGATCCACCTGACTGCTGTGTGAAGGACACCTATCTAGGCAAATCATTCTGTTAAAGGGATAGCAATGTTTCATAATAAAAGCAGCTCCAATTAATCTTCATAGTATTTGAGCCATGGAGAGTGTTATTTCAATACTGTCAGAGTTGTAGTACAAGAGTAAATGAATGATAAAGTATCCCCCTCCCACCCCTTTTACTGATGTAACATTGCTCACCTCAGAGCAGCAAGACTGTTCAGATGGATCGCAGAGAGGGACAAGCTTCAGTGAGCATAAGGAAAAACCTGTCAAGGGGGGCAGGGTTTTCCTTATGATCACAGTAAAAAGATTGTCCATTGCTGTGATCTGTCTGGTGAAGAGACCAGATTCCACATCTGAGGGGAGGTGGCTTACACTAGGTAAAAGGGGTGGGAGGGGGATACTTTATCATCCAATTACTCTTGTACTACAACTCTGTGTCATTTTCTGAGCCTTGAACCATCTGTTGGCCAGGAGTATGTCTCTGCCATAGTCCAGTATCTACTATGGAGCAGCTTTTTGTTATGTTCTATTGACCTTCTTGAGGTGGTGACAAGTGTTTCGGGTTAACAAAATTCTAATAAAGACAAATAATTTAGTATTTGCAGTGTGTATTGTAGCATTTTTTTTATAATATTAATATCTGTTTGACTTACATAGCACCAGACTGAACATACTTACAGAAAAGGCTATTTACTGACTGGACTTCTGTCTGTGGCATCAGGGAGGCATTATTCAGACCTGTCAGGGCAGTAGAGCCCAACTGAAATGGTAGTAAAAGCAAATAAGTCCTCTGCAAGCAATTACTTGGTTTTCTATTTTAAACTCCCAACCTTAATGAATCTACCCTTTTTCCATAAGGATAAACATCTCTATCACACAAGAGACAAAACACAAATTATTTCTCTGATATAGTGTGTTCGACCTTCTATTAAATCAGCCTCACAATTAGAATAATTTTTTGGCCTTAAAAAGACACCTTTCCCCCATTAACCTCCAAGAGCTTGATATTTGGTCTGTCTACCTGAGGACCTCAGCTGCTGAGGAGGACTATAATTCCCATCGTGAAGATGGAAGTCCTCAACAGTTGCAGGTCCTCAAGTTGCCTACCCTGGTCTACACTATTCCCTGTCCATCTTCAGTTACATTTTTCATAGATTCCTTTCTGTAGATTATTTGTATTTGTAGATTATAATTATTACTTCCACAAATATGTTGTTGCTGTGTATTTAATTAGAGATAGTGATAACAAATAAACCTCATGTATTGACAGATAGCATTGTCCTAGTTAGAGTTATTGCCTTAAATGATGTTCACTCTGAGCAATTTTGAATTATGAGTCTGTAGCACTGAACATGACTATGAGATTCCACCTCCAACACCGGAATATTTAAATGGCAAAGTAGGACCTGGAGCAATAGTGCACTGTAGTACTGATGTGGTGCGATTCTGGGGTAAAATAACTATACAACAGAACAAATAAAATGTCCTATTGAGTTGTTTTAACAACCCTTCCTAACAATCAGGGGGATAAAGCCCCATTTAAATCAATGGGACATTTTGGAATTATTTTTTCCTGTGGTGCACTTAGTTTACCCCAGAATTGCAACAATTTGCATCATAAAAAACAAAATAAAGGGAAGAGCGCCCAATAGTGTGATACTGTCTAATAAATAACAAATTTAAAATAAAAATGTACTCACAAATGTATATGTCAGCTAAGATCTGAGTTGACAAATGTGCATCCGGAGAGAACAATCCTGTCTCCGTTCAGGACTGCTATAGTACAGGTGCTCCAAATCACTAGAAATCAAACTGCTGTAGACGGCTCCAAACATCTGATATATGTATCAAATTTATTTTAAAAGAAAATATAAAATTAAATTCGGAATCAGCACAGAATTTTTATATGTCAGATCTTAGCTGACATATGCATTTGTGAGTACATTTTTATTTTAAATTTGTTATTTATTAGACAGTATCACACTATTGGGCGCCCTTCCCTTTCTTTTGTTTTTTATGATTCATCATTTGGGGAGAACAATTGGAGGAGGTGCGGCCCTTTTGTTCCAGTGATTGACGGACTGATTGATTTGGGGCAATCATATATCCCCCTAAGTGCTTATGCTGTTTCCCACATATGTGTTGGAACAGCGTTTTATTTTGTGAGTACCGCACAATAGGGTGATTGGTGAAGGTATCCTTGATATTTGGGTTCAACACAAGGGGCGCCTTCTCCCCTTTTCTCCCCCTTCTTTTCTTTGCAACAATTTGCATCAGAATCTGCAACTGGAAGTAAATCATAGGTCTGTGTCCTCATAGGTCAAATGTATCACACAGTGATCTGTACCTCTTTCTTTCATGCACCCTCCTGTCTCTGTGGGGTTAAGGTACAAATTTGCCAGTGTAGCCCCAGTGGTGTTTAATATCTAGTCTAATGCTAGTGGCAATGCTACAGAGATTGTACTAGAGCATATGATCACTGTAGTGAATATCAGGGAATCAGGGAATATCTACCGCTGTTAAATTTTAATGGCAACATGTCCTGTACAATAGTCCATAACTGCTAAGGAAAATCCCATAAACTCACACATTTCCTTTGTTCCTTGTAATGGGCCCTAGCCATTACTTGGAGGCCTTATCAGGCCTAGGAACTTAATGCCTCAAAAGGGACTGTTTTCACATGGGGAAAGCTGGTGGCAGGACTAAAGGAAGCTTTCTGATTGGCTGTCTACTGTGCTGTACATTGTAGGCAGCTTTCTGATTGATCGCCTATCAGTCTAAGTTAAACTGGTACTGAACTGCGTGTAGAAGGTAGGCAACCTCCTGACTGGTCACCTGTCTCTTGTCGCTACAATTTCTATTGGATGGGAATTGGAGCATCAATATTGAATTATGTTAATCTGCTTTGGTGTATACAGTGACATTGTCCTCATGTACTGTCCATCGTACCATATGTTTAGACTACCATTGTTCTGTGTTTCACTCTATTGTCCCATTGTGTTCTCAGTCCACCCTGCAACTGTTTTATTGTACCCAAGTTATGTATAAAATGTCCCCTGTCCCCTGAATAAACTAGTAGTTGTTTTGGACTAGAAGTGTGTCATGTGTGTTTCTTTCCTGAATGGTTTAAAGGGTCCCATTTGACCCCTATTCAGGAGATCTGTGTTCCAGTGATCCAGCCAGCTACCTTCATCCACTGGACCGGCTACCCATCTTGTAACTGCATTAAAGGGATCGTAATACTTTGTTTTAAGTTTATTTTATTTTGTAGGCATTAAAAAAACATGAAGAACGATATAAGTCTTATCTCTCAAACCTTTACAGTTTAAGGGATATTCACAAGCAAAGTTTCCCCTCCTGCCCCTTTTACCTAGTGTAAGCCATCTCTTCTCAGATGTGGAATGCAGTTCATAGACCAGACAGATGACAGAAGGGGACAATCTTCTTCCTATGAGAACAATGAAGGCCCTGCCCCCCTTGACAAGTTTTTCAGGTTTTTCCCTTATCTTAATTGAAGATTGTCCCTCTCTGCAGTCTACCTGGGCACCTCCCTTCTGATCTGGCTGAGCAGTGTTACATCAGTAAAAGGGGCGGGACGGGGATACTTTGTCATTGAATTACTCTTGAACTACAACTCTGACAGAATTGATATAACACTCTCCAAAGTCCAAATACTATGATGATTAATTAGAGTTGCTTTTATTATCAAACATTACTATCCTTTTAAGGACAGAGAAGCCTGGCACGATGGCTCAACCCGGTGTCCTGGGTTTACATTACATTCCTCATTTAGTACATTTACCAAAATAAGGAGCAGAGGAAAAAAACACACCTGCTGCCCCAATGTCCTCTCCTTGGCACAAGCGGCATTAAGTGGAGGAATTCTGGTGACTGTAGCTTTGTAAATTGATTTTAGGAAGATGTAGGGACTGAAGATCAATTCCCACACCTGGTCCTGCTCAGTAGCAGATGTACTTTCACCCCTTATACATGCACTCACTCTGCCTTTCTCTCTCATTCTGTTACTCTAAATCTCTCTCTCTGTGACATATTATTGTGTTTAATTCTACAGCTCTGATCTTAACTCCCTCAGGGTAAGAAATGAAATACTTTCCCACATGTAAATTGTGTGGTTAGTTCTCCATTTCAAACCTGTTCTTTTATTGCTTCATCTTTTTTTCCATTCACACCCTCTTTTTACACCTGGATTTTTCAGGAATAATTACATCTGTTTCATTCTTCACCCTCTACCTCCATCTCTAGCTTTCTGCTCTCCCTCCCAATTTCTTCTTGCTTTTCTACTGTCACCTCTCTTGAACCCGGGACAGCTGCACAGTGACATACAGTAAAGCAAAGGCTTCTTTTTGCCATAAACTGTATCAAACAGCAGTCTACATGTCACATTGTCTCACACAAGAGACTACATGTAACATAGTATCACACATTAGTCAATATGTCACATATTATCACACACAATCTATATGTCACATAGTATCACACAGCAGTCTATATGTCACATAGTATCACACAGCTGTCTATATGTCACACAGTATCACACAGCTGTCTATATGTCATACAGTATCCACAACAGTGTGTCACATAGTATCATACACAGTGGTTTAACAATAGGAGTAGCAACTGCAACCGGGCCTGTCACTTTAGGGGCCCGGCCGCCCTCTGAGAGTCCCCTGCTTGGCGCCTGCACAAGCTGAGGTCTGTGCCTTCTTTGGCACAGACCTCTATTAGCAGCTGAGCTCCCACTCTGTCTCTGGCACTCTAGTAATGCAGAGCGCTGGGAGATAACATCATTTTGCTAGGATGTTTGTCACGATGCAGTCATGCGCAGTAGAGACTGCCTGCATTCACATGAGTGAGCTGACACAAGACTGCATCGCGTGGAGTAGTGAGGTAGCAGCCTCTTAACCATTTGAGTGCCACGCAATGCATTGCAAAGCAATGTGTTGTGTACCCCACTGGCACTCAAAGGGTTAACATTACCCGGACCTTGGCCCATGTACATGGGCTTTTACACTAGTTGCGTATAAATAGTTGGGAAAACTCAGCATTATGTCATTATGGTAGACATAAGAGCTTAGCATTGTGGGATCCTAGGTATGAGCATACACATATATAATAGCTCAAACTGAGTGAAGAAGGGGAAACGTAGTTGTTACTTAACCCACTGAGTGCAAGAGGGGTATACAACACATTTTGAGGCAATGAATTAGAGACCACTAGCATCTAATGCACTGAATACCTCACCGGCACTTAAAGGGTTAATGATGCCCACAAAGTTATACTTTGCCTAGGCACCAATATCAACTTAAAAGGACCCCGAGTGTCAAGCAACTCTCAGAGGAAAGTGTTTCTCATCATTCTGGTGCTCAAAGAGTTAAATGGTTCTGTTTTGAACTGAATTTTCAGTAATCTCACCTCTTCCTCATAAATCGATTTCACTTAAATATGTACAGCACATAAATACGTCTAACGAGCCTATGAAGCAAGACTTCTGCATAAATATACGCAGGTAATTATCACATTATATAGTTCATTAAAGGGATAGTAATACTTCGTTTTAACTTTATTTTATTTTGTAGGCATTAAAAAAACATGAAGAATGATATAAGTCTTATCTCTCAAACCTTTATGGTTTATGAGATATTCACAAGCAAAGTTCCCCTCCCCGCCCCTTTTTCCTAGTGTAAGCCATCTCTTCTCAGATGTGAGTCTGGTTGTATGACAGTACAGATAACAGAAGGGGACAATTTTCTTTGTATGAAAACAATGAAAGCCCTTCCCCCCTTGACAAGTTTTTCAGCTTTTTCCATTATCTTAATTGAAGATTGTCCCTCTCTGCAGTCTACCTGGGCATCTCCCTTCTGATCTGGTTGAACAGGGAAGGGATACTTTGTTTGTGAATATCTCTTAAACCATAAAGGTTTCAGAGATAAGACTTATATCATTCTTCATGTTTTTTTTAATGCCTACAAAATAAAATAAAGTTAAAACGAAGTATTACTATCCCTTTAAAGCAATGTTTATAATTCTCATTAAACTAAAATATGTCACCGTTGGTAGATTCATTTTCATTATAAATTTGACTATTGTTTAACTCTCTAACCTATAGCATGCCACTACTAATTATGTCACTTTGCTGGTACATGTAAGTTTTTAACCCTTTAAACACGTCATTAGGTCACTCTGTTCCTACATGGAACTGACCATTTAACCCTTTAAACACATCACTGTCATTAGGTCACTTTGTTCCTACATGGGACTGACCATTTAACCCATTAAACATGTCACTCTCATTAGGTCATTTTGTTCCTACATGGGACTGATCATTTAACCCATTAAACATGTCACTGTCATTAGGTCACTGTGTTCCTACATGGGACTGACCATTTAACCCATTAAACACGTCACTGTCATTAGGTCACTGTGTTCCTACATGAGACTGACCATTTAACCCATTAAACACGTCACTGTCATTAGGTCACTGTGTTCCTACATGGGACTGACCATTTAACCCATTAAACACGTCACTCTCATTAGGTCATTTTGTTCCTACATGGGACTGACCATTTAACCCATTAAACATGTCACTGTCATTAGGTCACTGTGTTCCTACATGGAACTGACCATTTAACCCATTAAAGACATCACTGTCATTAGATCGCTTTGTTTCTACATGGCACTGACCCTTTAAAGGGATAGTAATGTACCTGAACATGTTTTTCTAATTTTGTAGTGCTTAAAAAATGGAGTTTAACGTAAAAAACGTATCTTTCAAACCAAAATGGTTTGAGATATATCGTCATTCAAAGTTTGACATCTCCTGCTGTCAGCTGTAAAGCTGTCAGCAGAAGATCCATGTCGACCGACATGGAGACTCTGCAGCAGAGCTTGAATCGCGTTTTTTGAACAGAATGACTGAATTGCAATGATCTACTAAGTGTGCTTGCAAACCAGGAACAATTGTTAGATCATTGCAATGCAGTCATTCCATTTAAAAAACGCGATTGCGGCTCTGCTGCAGAGCCTCCGTGTCAGCTGACATGGATGTCCTGCTGACAGCTTTACAGATGACAGCAGGAGACATCAAACTTTGAATGAAGACATCTCTCAAACCATTGCGGTTTGAGAGATACTATCCCTATAACTTATTAACCAGATCTCTGTCATTAGGTCACTCTGTTCCTACATGGGACTGACCCTTTAACTCATTAAACACATCACTGTCATTAGGTCACTTTGTTCCTACATGGGACTGATCATATAACCCATTAAACACGTCACTGTCATTAAGCCACTTTGTTCATACACAGGACTGATCAATTAACCCATTAAAATGTCACTGGTGCAGCAAAGCAACAACACCTTAAATGGATAGTAATGTTTCATAATAAAAGCAGCTCTAATTAATCATCATAGTATTTGGACTTTGGAGAGTGTTATTTCAATACTGTCACAGTTGTAGTTCAAGAGTAATTCAGTGATAAAGTATCCCCCTCCCACCCTTTTACTGATGTAACACTGCTCAGCCAGATCAGAAGGGAGGTGCCCAGGTAGACTGCAGAGAGGGACAATCTTCAATTAAGATAAGGGAAAACCTGCAAAACTTGTCAAGGAGGGCAGGGCCTTCATTGTTCTCATAGGAAGAAGATTGTCCCCTGCTGTTATCTGTCTGGTCTATGGACTGGATTCCACATCTGATAAGAGATGGCTTACACTAGGTAAAAGGGGCGGGAGGGGAAACTTTGCTTGTGACTATCTCTCAAACCATAAAGTTCTTCATGTTTTTTTAATGCCTACAAAATAAAATAAAGATAAAACAAAGTATTACTATCCCTTTTAGAGTCAAATGAAAGTTCACTCAATTCCCATTGATTTTAATGTGTGATTGAACAGACTTTGTTATTCAGTATTGGTGACCCAAGGAAGAGAGTTGATCTCTCAAAAGCTTGTATTAAAATATAAACTATTAGTCCAAATAAAAAAAGGTGCCACCAAATACCAAGAGACTATTAGAGTACAAGTGATACCTTTATTGGATAACTAAGTAGCTTTAGAATGCAATCATTCAAGACAACTTAGATCTCTTCTTCAGGCATGCTAAATGACTGTAGTCATACCTTATTACTAAAACTGGACTAATTAGACTACTACAAATTAATTATTTGAAGTTAATGACACATAAACTTTTTATGAAAAAAATGCATCTCCTGTCAGAGGGATTATTCTTTTTTTACTCTTCAGAAAAAGCCTAAATATACACACAACAACGACACATGCAATCTTTTTCTAATTGAAGTATATTTTACTGTTATATTTCCAGGAAGATTTTAAAGGGATAGTAATAGTAAAAAATGTCAAAAAAATATGTTGTAGGGTTTATCCCCCTGAGTAAAACAAGAGTACTCCCACTGCTGAAAGGTGTTTAATTCAAATGTTATTACAGCTCAAAGTTGAATTTCTAAGGTGCAATATTACAGAGACCTGAAATTGTACAGTGGTGCTGTCGTTACACCATCCTATGGACAGCTCTGGTCCCAGGACCATAAATCTCCATAGAATGGTGTAGCTACAGCGCCACTGTACAATTTCAGGCCACTGTGATACTTCACCTAAAAATTTCAAATTTGAGCTGTAATAACTTTTGATTAAAACATATTTCAGCAGTGGGAGAACCCTTGTTTTACTCCAAGGGATAAACCCTACAACATTTTTTTTTTTTTTTACATTTTAAGTATTACTGTCCCTTCAAGGGTTTACAATTTTCATAAAATATGTCCAATTAAAAAATTACAATATTTAAAATGTATCCAAGGAGACTATGGGGGAGATTCATTAAGTGGTGATAAATAGATGATAAAGTGGAGATGACTTCTCCAGTGATGTCACTTCTCCAGTTCCTATGTTATTCTATAGATCCAATGCACTAAGATCTCCAAAGCTGAAGAGATCTTAGTGCATAGGCTCCAAAGAATAACATAGGAACTGGAGAAGTGATATCACTGGAGAAGTCATCTCTACTTTATCACCTCTTTATCACTCCTTAGCGCATCTCTCTCCTGTATGTTTTAAAATGTTTTAATTTTAAGTAGACTGATAGCTATACATTTTTCTTTTAAGAAAATGAATTAATTCATTTTTCATAGAATTTCTTGTAAATTCCTTTTTAGATTTTATCAGTTATGCTAGGCATACCTAGTTTATTATTATTATTAATTTTTGTTATACCTTAAAATACTATTAGATGTATTAAAATATTTGTTTTATTAAAGTAGTTATAAATATTTGTTTGCATCTGAATATTCCCAATATATATGCTACATCCTCGAAAACAATTTGAATTGTAAATCCTATTTTGTAATTTTCTTGATAAAGGTCCCATTAAGGGTCCGAAACGTTGACCTTATACTTTGCCATATCACTAATAGATTTTGCATTATTTAAGTCCTGTGGATGCTGCCCTATTTCTTGGACTCTATATATATATGCTACATCATCTAAAACAATTTGAATTATGAATTGTAATTTTACCAACATTATGGGAACCCAATGTGTTCTGTCAATAATTGTTATCAATTGTACCTGTAACCCTATGTTTTTATACCCCTTCACTGAATTTATAAGAATAAATAACATTTTTTCTTTGAAATGGTTGTTTTTATGTCCTTCTTCAATGTTTCTTTATAGTTTAAAGGACCAAATTCTAGTGCTTTCATTAATAATCCATATAGAAAATAAACATAACCTTTAGTAAACCCTTTCTGTTTCAGTAGTCTTTCACATCTAGTCAAACTATATAATTAGTTTTCTTTTTAATGGAATGTGATGAAACCATAACTTTTTTAAAGCTTTAGTGAGAAATAAATATACATCATAAAAAGATACAAATCCCAGTTAAGATATAACAATTATTGTACCTGAATATCCACAATTGTATACAATAAAAGTGTCAAGTTTAAAAATATATGAACAAATGACCTGCGAATGCTCAGGCTCCAACTGTTGGAAAATATGTTTTTTAATGGAGGGTGAAATAAAGAAACATACAAGTAGATAGAGGTGGAAAGTGATAGAAACTGGGTGTAATCTGGTGGTAAGAGATTGTCAGTCAAGGAAGAAAGAAAAGAGTATGGTCGACAGCATAGATCACTGCATGTAACCCCTAATCCGGAATGATGGAGTTCATCCGAGCCTGGGATGGGGGGAGGTGAGTGGCTGCAATGTTGGGAATCTGCATGCAAAAGGCCCTGCCTGTACAGCTGGTCCGACTGTGCCCAAGGTGCCAAATCAGCATCAATGCAGACCCACTTGAGTCATCCCCATTGCTCCATGCCCTGGATGGATTCCCAAATGAAGAGGTCTTCATGCTCCTTGAAAGTGTGGAATCAAAAATCAATTATATAACAGCCCCCTCCATCTCCTGTTTCCTTGTCTCTTGCCTATACTAGGTCCTCTTCAAGTCCCATCTCATATAAGCTCCCTTAAACCACCTCCACCTTCTCCATCACGTCCCCCATCCACCTCTGAACCTCTTCTCCCGCCACCACTCCTGTTGATTACCCACGTTATCCTCCATGCTCTTTCCATACTCTCCCCTAGTCACCCTGCTCTATCCTCCCCCATCTCATCAGCACATCACATTCATCAGGTTCAACAATGGATCCCATTTTTGGGATATGTCGCAGCACAGTGCTAAAGCATGTGTATGCAGTAATTTTGCTCTGCCACTCTGCTGATGAAGGGGGTAAAACCATTTTCCCAGCGTAGGGGTATAAGATGTTTTGCTGGCAAGAAGTCTGGCAAGAAGTCTATGTTGGCATTTGGTCAGCTTCAATATTTGCGGGATGTAGAGGAACAGGCGCACCTGCGAAACCAGGGGTACAGAATTTTGAACAAATTAGTGAGTGTTTGCAGCCAAGGGCATGGATTTGAGGAGCATTTGTAGTCCTAGAGAGGTGCATGCAGATTAAGTGATGAGTAGAGGAGGTAGTTGTAGGATTCAATGAGGTGGTCAGGTTCAGAAAGAGTGTTGATGGAGGAGAGGTTGGAGTGCACTGTGGAACCTATGGTAGAGATGTCTATAGAGTGAAGGTTACTGGCATAATGGGGGACCTTAGTGGGTGGGAGAAGAAGGGAAAGAGGTATATAAAATGTTATGAGGTAGTTGTCCGAAAGCATAAATTAATACAGAGAAATCTAGTAGAGAGCAGTTCTTTGTGAACACCAAGTCAAGATTATGACCATCTTTGTGTGTGTGCTAAATTTGGTCCAGTTTTTGAAGGGAAAATGAGGAGGTTAGGAGGTGAAGCAGGCGGAAGGCCCAAGTAAGGGAAGGATTATCAATGTGGTAGTTAAAGTTCCCAAATATGATAGAGAGAATGTCATATGAGAGAAAGAATGTAAGCTAGAACTCAAATCTAAGAGGAAGGTGGAGGATGAGGATGTGGGAAGTCTGTATACAACCACAACACATAGTGCCACAGGGTGGAATAACTGAATACACCTGTGTCAAAACCTCTGCATACAGGCCTCCATGGGAAACTACATCATCTACAGCAGCGGTTCTCAACTCCTGTCCTCAGGACCCACTAACAGGCCAGGACTTAGGTATTTCTCTGCTAAAGCACAGGTGTGGTGATCAGAAGCTCATTCACATTGATTAACTCACTATCACAGTGTCTGTGATTCTTGTCACGCTTACTTGTGGTTCGCTCTGATTTGCTGAGCCAGTTTGGCCCGCCCCTGGTGACCTTCTTATGCCTGGCCCAGACAACTGTCAGATGCCCTTTCGTGGTGTTTCTGAGCCAGTAGTGCTGTTGCTGTGTTCCAGTGTTCCGGATTCCTGTGTACCAACTTGGCTTGTCCTGACTACGCTCCAGTGTTCCTGTTTGTGTATGACCCGGCTTGTCTACGAACCACCTCTGTATCCTGACCCAGCTTGGCTGACGTTCCTGTTCATGTATGACCCGGCTTGTCTACGAACCACTTCTGTATCCTGACCCGGCTTGGCTGACATTCCTGTTCGTGTATGACCCAGCTTGTATGACTACCTCCTGCGTGCTCCGACCCGGCCCGGCTGACTTCCTGCTCCGAAGATTGACTTCCAGCCTGTTCCAGTGACCTCCGTTCCAGTTGTCGCGCCGCGACATTCTCACCGCTACTGCCAGCCACCGTGTGACCGTCTTGCCTGGTGTTGCCATTTATCAGTGCAGTGTACCGCTATACTTGCAGAGCTGTGCGTGCCTCAGTGAGCCTCACTATACTTGCAGAGCCTCGTTGTTTGCAGAAGCCTCGTGTAAACGTGCATATTAACCCTAGAAGTGCTGCCTTGCTCTTGCTATTTCGATTCCCAGAATAGAGCCTCTTCCGTGGTGCTACGTCTGCTGAGTTGGCCGCTTACCGACGGCAACTCTATCCATTCCATTGCAGAGTAGTAACTTACTGTGGGCCGGTTGGGCGCCATAGGCTCTCCCTTCTCGTTGTTTACTAGGCGATATCTATCAAAGCAGAGTGGCGATAGAGGGAAGGCTTCAGCTCTGGCAGATTCCGTTGCATACGCCCGTAGGGGCTATTGGCTCTAGCACTACCACTACTGGTATCCGGTTAAGTCTGAAGAGGCTTAGTCAGCTCTTGCATTGCAGGCCGGTTTCCGTTACGCCCGTGGGGGCTACACACACTTGCACTCGCAGAAGCAGTTTTCCAGTAGGTACGCCCGCGGGGGCTATTTGGATCTCTGTTCTGTTTACTACTCGGTCACTTTGGCTAGGCATCTACGTTTCCAGTACATTGTGGACTGTCTCTATCAGCACCTCCTTTAACACCCAGGGCGTGCCAAACCACCACCTCTGAGACTGACTGATTTTAACTCTTAACCCTTTGGGGTAGAGAACACCATTATCTGCATAGTACTGTGCATGTCAACTATATTGTGCATTATCTCTTGTAACATATCAGCCTTCACTGTGTGTCTATTACAACCGCCACTAGAGGGCGATCGTTTGCATTATTGTTATTCTAATAAAATTGTGTTTTATTTCACATACTGGTCTGAGTGTCCTAAAAAACCGTTACAGTACGAAAGGGCCATGACCTCAGACGGTAAAGGTGAAAGTAATACACAGAACATTCACTGGAGAATGGATGTCCATGAGCAGCGCCTGGACCAATTGGCACTGGCTCTACAGACGTTACTCGAGCGTACGGTACATTTGGACAAGCCCAGTTCTAATCCGGTGGTCTCCCCAGTTCTGACACCGGAGAATCCGCCTGTAGTCCCCTCAGCCAATACTAGAGGGTTAACGGCAGCAGCGCCGTTACCGTTGAGATATGATGGCGAACCCTCCCTATGCAGGGGATTCATTAATCAGTTGGAGATATTTTTGGAATTGACACCCGAGGCATTTCCTAACGACCGTAGTAAGGTCGGTTTTATGATATCTCTGTTGACGGGCAAAGCTTTGGCATGGGCAAATCCGTTGTGGGAGAATGCCAGACCCTGCACTCTGAACTTTAGGGAATTCGTGATAAAGTTCCGACGAGTGTTTGAGGTCCCTGGCAGGGCTGCATCTGCTGCCAAAAGGCTGATGAAAATTCAGCAGGGCGAACGCACATTGGGCGACTATGCTATCGAGTTTCGGACCCTGGCAGCAGAGGTGGGCTGGAACAATGAGGCCTTAGTTGCCGTCTTTGCCCAGGGTCTCTCAGAACAGATTAAGGATGAGATAGCCGCTCGTGATGTACCCAGTGATCTGGATGAATACATCGACTATGTTATGCTAATAGACTCCCGCATCTGTGAGAGACGGTTGGCTAAAAGGGCTAAATCAAAAAACTATGGCCAGGGCAGTCTCTTTAAACCACCCACACCACCCGTTCCTCCGGAACGACCAGCCGATAATACTGAACCTATGCAATTAGGGTTCACTAAGCTCACTAAGGAGGAGAGATTGTATCGTAGGAGACAAGGCTTATGCCTATATTGTGGCAAACCAGGGCACCTATTACGCACTTGTCCAGTACGGCCGGGAAACAAACGCACCTAGGGTACCTTGGGGGACAGGCACTAGGTGGTGTAGAACAGTCCCTAGATTCTAGCACTACTAAACCCACCATCCAGGTGGTATTCGCTTGGGCAGACATGGTAATCGAGGTCCTGGCATTAGTGGACTCCGGGGCAGCCGGGTACTTCATGGACCAATCCTTTGCCGACTTGCACGGCATTCCTTTATGCAAAAAAGATTCTCCTGTGGCAATTGAGGCCATTGATGGCAGACCCCTGGAACCTGCATTTATTACGTTTGAGACAATTCCGGTGACAATGACGGTGGGGGCTTTTCACAAGGAACAGATACGGTTTCAGATTATTCGTTCCCCGCACCATGCAGTTATTTTGGGGTTTCCGTGGTTACATGTACATAATCCTCAATTTGACTGGCAGAGATGTGAGGTTAACTCCTGGTCTGAATACTGTACTAAGAATTGCCTTTCCTTACCTGTCAAAATTATGTGTACCTCTCCCGCTGTGCCAACAGAGTATGGGCAATTCAGTGACGTATTTAGCAAAGGAGAGGCCAGCGCATTGCCTGAGCATAGACCCTATGATTGCGCCATTGATTTGCCTCCAGGTGCGGTGCCTCCCAGGGGTCGCACCTACCCACTGTCATGTGAGGAGAACAGGGCCATGGAGGAGTATATTGAGGATGCTCTTAAGAGGGGAATCATTCGTAAATCTACGTCCCCGGCTGGTGCCGGATTTTTCTTTGTGAAAAAGAAAAGTGGCGAGCTCAGGCCATGTATTGACTACCGAGGGCTGAATAAGCTGATGCCTAAGAACGCCTATCCTATTCCACTTATTACGGAATTATTTGACAGATTAAAGAGCTCTTCGATCTTTACTAAACTTGACTTGCGAGCTGCCTATAATCTGGTCAGAATTAAAGAAGGTGACGAGTGGAAAACGGCGTTTAATACCAGAACAGGGCACTATGAATATCTGGTGATGCCATTCGGCTTATGCAACGCACCTGCGGTATTTCAGGAATTTATTAATGATATTTTACGTGACATGCTTCAGTCTTGTGTGGTCGTATATCTAGATGATATATTAATTCACTCTGCCAATCTCTCTCAACACATTAAGGATGTCTCAGAAGTCTTGCTCCGACTTCGTAAGCACAAGTTATTCTGTAAACTAGAAAAGTGCGAATTCCATACATCTCAAGTACCATTCCTGGGGTTCGTAATTTCCAAAAATGGCATTGCCATGGATCAGGAGAAATTGGCAGCAGTCCTGCAATGGCCTCGTCCTAAGGGGTTAAAGGCCATTCAACGTTTCTTAGGTTTTGCTATTATAGGAAGTTCATCCAGAACGTTTCCACGATTGTAAAACCTTTGTCAGATTTGACTCATAAGGGCGCTCCTTCCTCTCAGTGGTCTGAGGCAGCTGAAAACGCATTTGTTACCTTGAAATCTGCCTTTGCATCTGCTCCAGTGCTGTCCCACCCTAATCCCTCCCTGCCATTTACATTGGAGGTTGACGCCTCTGAGGTTGGGGTTGGGGCAGTACTCTCCCAACGCCCTGTGGGAGGTGGCACCTTGAGACCCTGCGGGTTTTTCTCAAAGAAATTGTCCATCGCTCAGAGCCACTACGAGATTGGCGACAGGGAGCTGTTGGCCATTATCCTAGCCTTGAAGGAATGGCGCCACCTTTTGGAAGGTACTCAGACTCCAGTACTAATCCTTACTGATCATAAGAATTTAACTTATCTCTCTGAAGCCAAAAGATTGTCCTCACGACAAGCTAGGTGGGCGCTTTTTTTGTCTCGATTTAATTTTCTAGTGTCCTATCTTCCGGGCTCTAAGAATATTAAGGCAGATGCGTTGTCACATCAGTTCGCATCTGACACTGAGAGGGAGGAGGAACATGTACCTATCATTCAGCCAGATCGCATTCTGGCCACTATTCGTACCACCATAACCTCGCCTCTGGGGGAGGAGATTTTGGCATCACAATCTAGGGCACCTCCTGAGACCCCAGTGGGGAAGTGTTTAGTGGATGAGCCATTCCGTACCCGTCTGTTGGAGACATATCATGCTTCTAAAGAGGCTGGGCATATCGGTAGGGATCAACTTGTATGGTCTCTTTCGCAATTATTCTGGTGGCCCACACTGAGAGCCGATTGTTCCGCTTTTACGGCAGCCTGTACCACCTGTGCCCGTGCCAAGACCCCTAGACATCTCCCAGTGGGCTTACTTCAACCAGTGCCCAATGGAGACCGTCCTTTGTCTCATATATCCATTGACTTCTTGGGAGAATTACCAGTCTCTAGGGGTTATACGTTTATTCTTATGGTGGTCGATAGATTCTCTAAAATGGCTCATTTTGTGCCTCTGGCTGGCCTTCCATCGGCCCAGGAATTGGCTGTAGTCTTTGCCAGGGAGGTGTTCCGCCTGCATGGGGTACCCAGAGTGATTGTCTCTGACCACGGCAGTCAATTCGGATCCAGATTTTGGAGGGCATTTTGTGGTCAGATGGGCATCCAATTGTCCTTCTCCTCCACCTACCATCCCCAGACCAATGGGGCCGCTGAGCGTGCCAATCAGGGACTGGAACAGTTCCTGCGTTGCTTTGTCACCGATCATCATGATAATTGGGCTGACCTGTTGCCATGGGCAGAGTTTGCCAGGAATTGTGCGGTTAATTCATCGTCCGGGAGCTCCCCATTTCTCGTTAATTATGGGTTCCAGCCGTGTCTGCTCCCGGACTCATTTCAGGCACAACAGATTCCTGCCCTGGATGAGCATTTGGCGCAACTTCGTTCCACTTGGGCACAGGTTCAGAAGTCCCTCAGTCAGTCATTTAGGCGTCATCAGCGGCACGCTAATCGCAGACGACTCCCAGCGGTCTCATTTCAAGTAGGGGACAGGGTATGGCTCTCTTCCAGAAACCTCAATTTACAAGTACCCTCCAATAAACTGGCTCCCCGGTTCATTGGTCCCTTTAAGATTATCCACAAGTTTAATCCGGTTTCTTATGCACTGGAACTTCCGCCCTCAATGCATATTCATAATGTGTTCCATGTGTCTCTTCTGAAACCTTTGGTGTGTAATCGTTATACTACTACGCCAGTGATTCCTGGGCCGGTGGACGTCCAGGGCCAAGAGGAGTATGAGGTCCAGAGTATTGTTGACTCTAGGAGATTTAGAGGAAAGTTGCAATATTTGGTCCACTGGAAGGGCTATGGCCCTGAGGAACGCTCTTGGGTTAATCAAGGGGACCTCCATGCGCCTAGACTTGTGCGCAACTTTCACTCTAAATATCCTTTGAAACCCAGACCTCCGGCAGGGAGAGGGGGTCTTTGAGAGGGGGGTACTATCACAGTACCTGTGATTCTTGTCACTCTTACTTGTGGTTCGCTCTGATTTGCTGAGCCAGTTTGGCCCGCCCCTGGTGACCTTCTTATGCCTGGCCCAGACAACTGTCAGATGTCCTTTCGTGGTGTTTCTGAGCCAGTAGTGCTGTTGCTGTGTTCCAGTGTTCCGGATTCCTGTGTACCAACTTGGCTTGTCCTGACTACGCTCCAGTGTTCCTGTTTGTGTATGACCCGGCTTGTCTACGAACCGCCTCTGTATCCTGACCCGGCTTGGCTGATGATCCTGTTCGTGTATGACCCGGCTTGTCTACGAACCACTTCTGTATCCTGACCCGGCTTGGCTGACGTTCCTGTTCGTGTATGACCCGGCTTGTATGACTACCTCCTGCGTGCTCCGACCCGGCCCGGCTGACTTCCTGCTCCGAAGATCGACTTCCAGCCTGTTCCAGTGACCTCCGTTTCCGTTGTCGCCGCCGCGACATTCTCACCGCTACTGCCAGCCACCCTGTGACCACCTTGCCTGGTGTTGCCATTTGTCAGTGCAGTGTACTGCTATACTTGCAGAGCTGTGCGTGCCTCAGTGAGCTTCACTATACTTGCAGAGCCTCGTTGTTTGCAGAAGCCTCGTGTAAACATGCATATTAACCCTAGCAGTGCTGCCTTGCTCTCGCTATCTCGATTCCCAGAATAGAGCCTCTTCCGTGGTGCTACGTCTGCTGAGTTGGCCACTTACCGACGGCGACTCTATCCATTCCATTGCAGAGTAGTCACTTATTGTGGGCCGGTTGGGCGCCATAGGCTCTCCCTTCTCGTTGTTTACTGGGCGATATCTATCAAAGCAGAGTGGCGATAGAGGGAAGGCTTCAGCTCTGGCAGATTCCGTTGCATACGCCCGTAGGGGCTATTGGCTCTAGCACTACCACTACTGGTATCCGATTAAGTCTGAAGAGGCTTAGTCAGCTCTTGCATTGCAGGCCGGTTTCCGTTACGCCCGTGGGGGCTACACACACTTGCACTCGCAGAAGCAGTTTTCCAGTAGGTACGCCCGCGGTCACTTTGGCTAGGCATCTACGTTTCCAGTACATTGTGGACTGTCTCTATCAGCACCTCCTTTAACACCCAGGGCATGCCAAACCACCACCTCTGAGACTGACTGATTTTAACTCTTAACCCTTTGGGGTAGAGAACACCATTATCTGCATAGTACTGTGCATGTCAACTATATTGTGCATTATCTCTTGTAACATATCAGCCTTCACTGTGTGTCTATTACAACCGCCACTAGAGGGCGATCGTTTGCATTATTGTTATTCTAATAAAATTTTGTTTTATTTCACATACTGGTCTGAGTGTCATAAAAAACCGTTACACTCACCTGTGCTCTAACAAGGAAATCATCAAATTCTGACCTGTTAGTGGGTCCTGAGGACAGGAGTTGAGAACCACTGATCTACAGCAAAGTCATGTTGGGAGAACCAGGTCTCAGTAACTGTTAGAAGTTGGAGTGACTGTGAGGAGTAAAGGTCTTGTATGTAAGTAGATTTGTTAGGGAAGGAATGAACATTCAGTAGGCCAAATGAGACGCTCTTGGTAAGTAGTAAGTCATCCCTCTCAGATTTTATTTTTCCTATCCACCTGTTCGATATTACCCCTATTATCCCAAAAAGCAGCCTGCACTTTTACTACTATACACAACTCTCCATATGTATTGCAAAATCCAGCACTCTTTATCTTTGCCTATTACTCCTTACATTCATAATTCATCCTCCCTCTTCTCATCTAATTCATTTTGTAGCCATACCCTGTATCTATGTCTCAGACCAGTCTTTTCTGCTAATTAAGGATGGGCAAAAAGTAAAAAAATAAAATCCTGCTGGAATTTTCATGGGAAACGGACAATTTCCTGCTTTTCCCTTGACAATTCCATCCCCTAGGAAATACATGAAATTTCCATCTTTTCACAACTGACATTACATTTCTGTGAGAACTTTGCCATTTTTTTGTCTATATTTTCTATAACAAACAATAGTGCCTCAACGCAAACAAATGGTGGAACATCCAAACAAGTAGCGATCTTCAATTGATTGGTCCAAAAAGTGGACCCACCTCTATGTGAAAGTGCTCTGCCCAATCAGGCTCTCCCAGCCTGAAGGTTAAATTGAATGAAAAGGTCCGGGCGGCACACTTCAAAGCAAACAGGTGTTGAGCAATAAAACAAAGTGTACTTTATTGAAATGTTAAAAACCACAAGTATGGCAACCAGACATGAAAACTAGACCAACATAGTCTAACGCGTTTCGCGCATAATATTGCGCTTACTCATAGACTTACAAATCACAGTGCTATACACCACATATATACCAATGTAATTAAAAAATCATAAAAAAAACCTGTTCAACCTGCCCGATTTCAGGACGGAAGTTCGTAATGTTTGAAATTTTAACCCCTTCACCGCAACGGCAAAGGGATTAATCAAAAATCAAACTACAAAGAAACATCTCTTAAAGGGAAACAACCCCAATGGTAAGATACATCCCTAATTAACCCTATAGAGATGTATCCAAGTTTGGTGAAAAAGATTTTTTAAAAAACAATATGAATTACATAATATAATTAATATCCCATTCAAGGTTCATCCCTTGTGGATGACGAGTGTGTAAATAGAATATCCAATACGCCTCCCTCTTGTTAATAAGATTTAAGATATTACCACCCCTCCAGGGCAACACAACCCTTTCTATGCCCTGGAAGGAAATGCAACTCATATCACCACCATGTCTCTCCTGCACATGTTTGGCTATAGCTGATGTAGGTGAATCACGTGACATTTGATAAATATGCTCCCTAATTCTCATTTTAAGGGGGATACATCTCTATAGGGTTAATTAGGGATGTATCTTACCATTGGGGTTGTTTCCCTTTAAGAGATGTTTCTTTGTAGTTTGATTTTTGATTAATCCCTTTGCCGTTGCGGTGAAGGGGTTAAAATTTCAAACATTACGAACTTCCGTCCTGAAATCGGGCAGGTTGAACAGGTTTTTTTATGATTTTTTAATTACATTGGTATATATGTGGTGTATAGCACTGTGATTTGTAAGTCTATGAGTAAGCGCAATATTATCGGCGAAACGCATTAGACTATGTTGGTCTAGTCTTCATGTCTGGTTGCCATACTTGTGGTTTTTAACATTTCAATAAAGTACACTTTGTTTTATTGCTCAACACCTGTTTGCTTTGAAGTGTGCCGCCCGGACCTTTTCATTCTATATTTTCTATGACTATTTTTTTACTGCCACTTATACATCTGGGATCCTGGAGGAACGAGCAATGTTCTAAATAAGAAAATCATTATTTAACCCCTTAACGACCCTTGAAGGTCATAGTACATCATGGGTCGATCTGAGTTAACGACCCATGACGTATTATGACCGTCATGGAATTCCGGGCTCCCCCCATGGCTGCATGCAGTTCAGGGAGTCCGGAATTTCGGGCTCCCCCCGTGGCTGCATGCCATTCGGGGAGTCCGGAATCTTGAAAAAAAAAAGCTCCGTTGTCCTTTAGTGACCGCCGCACGGCCGGTCGTTAAGGGGTTAATAGTCCTTTTTCAGTATTTTTTCATCTTGATCCTCCATCCTTAGCTGTGATGCTTCATTATATTTTTCAATACAATACAAATGGGAGTCCTCTATTAATTATTTTATGATACATATTATTTCTGTTTAATCTCTGACATTTAGTAATCCATACAAAATTAAGAAGCTTACTTTCTATATCTATAAAAACATATTTTAGAATGTAAATTAGAAGATTTTAAAATAAATAAAGCTTTATGGCATATTTACACATTTGGAAAATACATGGAGACATTTAGGTTGTACTCATGGAGCAGTGAACGGTATCCCTTTGAGTTCCAGTGAGTTACACAACGCATTGATTTGAAATGCATTGCGTATCCCTCTGACGCTCAAAGAGTTAAATTATATATATGTTAAAGCTTTGTAATACGTATATTGTTTTCTTTTACAGGAAGGAGAAGACAGAAGAGAAGAAGGACCAGAAGAAAGAAGAGACGACTGAAGAGAAGGACAGAAGAGGACAAGGAAGCGAGGACTCCGCTGTGCATCAGGATTAATGGTAAGTGTTACTTGCATTGTGTGTTTTTTTTTTTAACTGTCGGGTTAACCCTATGAATGCCGGTGGGTGATTATACCCCACTGGCACTCATAGGGTTAATTCTACCAACATCTGACACATTTTTCATACTTTGGATGTATTGATATGGGGCTTAGAGCCCCATATTAAAGGGATAGTAATACTTAAAATGTAAAAAAAAATATGTTGTAGGGTTTATCCCCCTGAGTAAAACAAGAGTACTCCCACTGCTGAAAGGTGTTTCATTCAAAAGTTATTACTTTTCAAAGTTGAATTTTTTAGGTGCAATATCACAGTGGCCTGAAATTGTACAGTGGCGCTGTTGCTACACTATCCTATGGACAACTCTGGTCAGTTGATCATAAATCTCCATAGGATGGTGTAGCAACAGCGCCACTGTACAATTTCAGGCCACTGTGATATTGCACCTAAAAAATTCAACTTTGAAAATTAATAACTTTTGAATGAAAGACCTCGCAGCAGTGGGAGTACTCTTGTTTTACTCAGGGGGATAAACCCTACAACATATTTTTTTTTACATTTTAAGTATTACTATCCCTTTAATACATCCACTAAGGACTTTTTTTTACTTCAAATTTCTGCTTCGGATGTTTAAACAGGCGATAAGGGACTCAAGTTTAAAAAAAAAAAAAAAAAGTAGGTCTTAACTTTCCTGTGATAACTTGAGCCCCTTATTGGGTTTTCTTGGCTAACGCAGACATTTGAATTGATATTTACTTTCTTTTCATAATTTTTCTATGGATGAAAATACCTCTTAACTTTATCACACGACAGCTGTTTTTTTGCCGCTATTTTTTCACAGCACAGACATTTGCATAGTTTACTGTGCTGGAAAAAATGCCGTCGGCAGAAAAAAACAGCTGTCTCCAACATTTGGATCAAACACTTAGGGCCATATGTTCAAAGAGGTAGCGAAATAGTTTTTGTCGTTTGTGACGACTTTTCAAAGTACAGTATCATTGGGAGCATTAATAGTTTCAGAGAGTGTCGGTTGTGATTGGAAATATGTCGCTTGTCCTGACTGAAATTGTCATATGGAACAACAAAAAAATGTCTTAACTAAAGACAAAAATGTCTTCAAAAATGTCGTAACAGCAAAAATGTCTTTAAAAATGTCTTAACTAACAACAAAAATGTCTTAACTAAAGACAAAAATTCTCACTTTCAGAACATATTCCCTCCACTTTTTTCTTAACTTACAAATTTTGTCTTTTGAAAGACATTTTTTTGTAGTTAGTTACGACAAATTTTGTTTTAGTCTATACAACACTGGAGAATAGTTTAGCCACTCCCTTGCCACGCCTCTTTGCCCATCAATTCTGGAGTTGTGTCGTACACAATGGACATTACTAGTTTTTTGTCGTATACTCTATAGAAAATATGTTGTTCATGCATACAATGACTTATTTTTGTCTTTCATACGACAATTTTATGTCGTTATCCCTTTGAACATACGGCCCTTAGTCTCATGTAAAACCGAAAACAGGAGGCCATCCACTGAGACTTGAGGAAATGCATTTTTGACTACAACAAAGGCAGGAAAGTAGAATTATAACAGTTGGTATCAGTGAAGATAGGATGTTGATCCAGGGAGTTATCAACTGCGTTTTTGTGTTTGTGTTACCCACTTGGGGCTTAAAGTAGAAATGTAAATTGGTGACAAATAGGTGATGTTGAAAGGAGCTTCAAGACAATCAATATTTGTTTGATATGTTTTATTTCAAACAATAGCTCATGAAATATTTAACTTGATTTCTCAGTTTATGTAAATGAACTAAAACAGGCCGGAAGGGTGCGACAATTGGCATGGGGAGCAGTGTGGATGTCTGGCATGCCTGCTGCATTTGCAGTTGCTGACAAATTAACAGTGATAATGACCTCACACATGCTTTTGTTTTAAATACAAATGATTTACTTAAGTACAGATTTTTAAAGGTCTTTCAAAATCATCTATTTGTTGTAAAGTGACAGATTTCCTTTAATTTTAAATGGCTTCAGAGTTTCCTTTTTAATTTTTTCCCTTCCTCTGAATCAAATAAAAGCAATAGGCGAACTCTGAACTGGATGAACTCCTGTCTGTTTTTAAAGGGATAGTAATGTTTCATAATAAAAGCAGCTCTAATTAATCATCATAGTGTTTGGACTTTGGAGAGTTTTATTTCAATTCTGTCAGAGTTGTAGTTCAAGAGTAATTCAATGATAAAGTATCCCACTCCCGCCCCTTTTACTGATGTAAAACTGCTCAGCCAGAGCAGAAGGGAGGTGCCCAGGTAGACTGCAGAGAGGGACAATCTTCAATTAAGATAAGGGAAAAACCTGAAAAACTTGTCAAGGGGGGCAGGGCGTTCATTGTTCTCATAGGAAGAAGACTGTTCCCTTCTGTTATCTGTCTGCTCTATGGACTGCATTACACATCTGAGAAGAGATGGCTTACACTAGGTAAAAGGGGCGGGAGGGGGATACTTTGCTTGTGAATATCTCTTAAACCATAACGGTTTGAGAGATAAGACTTATATTGTTCTTCATGTTTTTTTAATGCCTATAAAATAAAATAAAGACAAAACAAAGTATTACTATCCCTTTAACTATGTTTTCATTCTGCTTATTATATTAAAATGATCAAAATAGTGGTAAAACATTTAATGGGTTAAATTTTCAGGTTGTTATTAAAAATGGTTCCCTCACCATGCATATGCTAATATGATAATTTTCCAAAATGAAATAAGAGGTTGTATATATTCCCTTTAGAGACCAGAAAAATGTGCAGACACGTTGTAAAGCAATGTCCCATGCACTCTTCTTGTCCTCAAGGGATTAATCAGACATTTATTTATTCCAACTATCATTAGGAGAAATCAGATTCAAATTAAACATCCATATCATTAGCTACTACTCTAGGAATGTTAAATGTAATTCTAATTAATGCCATTTTAATTGGCTCTCGAACGGGACTAAAATAAACATATGAGAAGGATCACATTCCTGTGCAGTCTGAATAACTGGTTGAATTATCCATGATTAATTGCATAATTTAAGTGAGAATTAGATTAGATATGGATTATTGTTTTCTGAACATAAGAGATTGTAATCTGTTTTTTGCTCATATACCTAGGATTTTTCCTGTTAAATAAAACAAAGCACTTCCACGGCTGGCTGTTATTTAATTATTTATTTATTTATTTATTTATTTACAAAATTATAAATGTTTAAACTGTCACAAAGTGATGGAGCCAATACTGTCACTATCAAGGAATCCTTGTAAATTACCAACTTGGGAATAGTGACCAGTATCAAATAGCAGTAGCAAAAGCAAACAAAATCCTGTCTTGCATAAAAAGAGGTATTGAAGCAAAAGTGGATAACATCATTTTGTCATTACACAAATCAGTGCTAAGACCTCACCTCGAATATGCAGTGCCGTGTCATGAACCAGTTCTGAAAAAGGATATTCTACAACTGGAGAGGGTACAGCGAAGAGCACCAAAATGAATGAAAGGAATGAAGAACTTGATGTATGAGGAACGACTACACAAACTTTATTTATTTACGCTAGAGAAAAACTGACTATGAAGAGATCTTATCACAATGTACAAGTATATGAGAGGTCAAAACATAGATCACTTTTGTGAGATATTCATTTCAGTGCCTGTCTGATTAAATAACCAGGGGACACCCCTTCAGATTAGAGGAAAGGAGGTTTCAACTTCAGCAGAGGAAAGGGTATTTTTACAGTGAGGTCTGTTAAATTATGGAATTCCTTGTCCAAGGATGTGGTTATGGTAGATACAATGGATGCATTTAAGAGAAGATTAGATACATTTATTTAAAAGGGAACAGTCAAGGTTATACTGTATATTAGTAGGCAAAACAGGAAGGTTAGATAGAAATTATTTGACAGCAGGAAAGCTATATAAGTCTCATGTCTCTGGGTTATGAGGCAAGGGTTGAACTTGATGGGCTTATATCTATTTTTAACTTAATTTACTATGTTACTATGTTGCATTCTATAAAGAACTGAGGTCAGTGGCTCATTTCTCTCAAATAATGTAATAGAATAACTGACAAAACACTGTCTGGAAACTAGAGGGCATTGTTAATGCAAAAAAACAAAAGTTCAAAATATTATAAATTTGAAGCAACACAACTTCCAGTAGTGAGTGTGCCCTTAGTTTACTCCTCAGGAAAGTTATATATCATCTTTAAAAAAATAACTTGTCATTCAATGAGTTAAGTATTGTGTCCTTGCCATGAATATGTCATTCTTATTCTATATAGCTGGATATCATTTGCCATGACGGGGCTAGATTACATACACATCATATAATGGATCTCACCTCAAAATATGGCCTTAGATTGTCTTCCACGTAGAAATAACCCTAGATGGAGATTATATTTACAAATCTGAGTCATTCTCCCATTGTTTTTTTTTTTTACAGATCTGTTTGTTGCATCTCCGGGAATTCAGAAAACCAGTGTCAAATGAACTACAATGACCCACGGCATTGTGTGATCACACAAGTCTAGAGCCATTTCAATGGCAAATCATCTTGAAGGAGCAATTCATCATTTTTCAGAAGAGAAGGGGAGGGGGTGTTAGAGGGTGCAGGTAGAAAGAGTTAAGGAAAAAGGGAAAATTTAACAGAGAAATACAACTTTAAGGAGGGAGCATCAAAGAGTGACAGAGAGAGGAGAGAGAGAGAGATGGAAGGAAGTGGGAGAGAGGGAAAGAAGAGGAAGGGAGAGGATATAGGAAAAGGAAGTTAGACAGTGAAAGAGAGAGAGCGAGAGAGAGAGGGAGAGAGAGTGAGAGAATGATGAGAAAGAAAGTGGTGGAGAGAGGGGGTAGGATGAGAGAGGGAGTGAGAGAGACAGAAGGAAAGAAGAGGGAGAGAGTGAGAGAGGAGAAAAAAGGACACACAGAGAGGGAAGATAAGAGAGGGGATGTGAAAAATAAGAGAGGAGGAACATGAGAGAGGGAGGGAGGGAGGAAGAAGAAAGAGAGAAACAGGAGAGAGAGGGAGAGAGAGAAATGAGAGAGTGGGAGAGAGAAAAAGCCAAGAGAAAGAGAGATAAGGAGAAAGAGAAAGATGAGAGAGAGAGGGAGGGGGAGAGACAGGGAAAGATGAGAGAGAGGGAGGGGGAGAGACAGGGAAAGATGAGAGAGAGGGAGGGAGAGAGACAGGGAAAGATGAGAGAGAGGAGAGGGGGAGTGAAAGAAAGAGAGCAAGATAGGGGGAGGAGAAGATGAGAGACAGTGAGAGAAAGACTTATGTACAATGGAGAACTGGAGTAACAGAATCATTCTGGGGAAACCAATTGCACTATAGGCCACAAATAAAAATGGATAATATTCCCAATGATTTAAATGGGGCTTTTTAGCTTTTTGAATGTTATAGAGGTCTGTCATTTCTCTGCACATTCAATACATCCCTAGCACTGAAGCAGTTAAAAGCTCCATTTAAAACAGCCCTGTGGGCATGTGTCCTTAGTTGGTAGACAGAGACGTGTTCAGTATGGGATAGATGATAGGACAGTGGTGGCAAAGTGAGGCCCTCCAGCTGCTGACAGACTTCAAATACCGACAGCTGGCAGGGGATGATGGGATTTGTAGTCTGGCAGTAGCTGGGGCGGTATCATGTTGCCCACCAATGTGATAGACTCTAGAGATCAGTCACATTTAATTAATTTGAAATGTTCTCAATAAAACATATACAATTTTTTTGTTTTGCTTTGTTTTGTTTTGTGTGTGCCTTCTGATAGTAAAATCTAGTATATATGAATCATTTGTTTTCTAATGTATGTTGTGTTTTTTTGATGTGATTTGGTAACAGGAAAATACAAAAAAAAAAAAAAAAACCTTTAGATACTGGCTATAGAATTCCAGCCCAGGATTTCCTAACAGAGACCAACCTCTGCTCAGAACAGATGATGAACTATCAGATGGTCAGTCCAGTTGCTGAGGATGTAGTTATTAAGGGTGGGCAAAAAGTGAGAAAAATGTCTTGCATTACTTTTTCTCTTTTCACCTTTTCCAGCACATTATTCTCCTAACACATTTTTTGCCATTCAACATGCTATTCTTCTATTCTGATACATTTTTCTCCAATTCTAACAAGTTTCTCCTATTTCAACACATTTTTTCCTAGGTTTAATAAGGTGCAACATTTTACAGCACAATATTCTTCTTCTGAGGGCTGTAGTGGATAAATAAGTAGCTGGATGTCCAAGTTGTGAGTCCTACATACAACACTTACTTCCTGCTTAAGTGACACTGGCACCTATTCATGATGATGTCAAGTGATTAAAAAAAATAAAGTACAACAGACAATGTGGCAGATGTGTATGGTAGGGGTGGTGGGGGATTGGTGTGGTATGATTGGTGGGACCTTGACGATTTCAGTTTGAGGTGAACATTTTCGCCCATTCCTAGTGGGTATGCCTGTTGACATTTTTATAGTGAGATGGCAGAGGATGTAAAAAGGGCAATTCATTTGCTGAATAAGAAAAAAAACCCAGGGCCAGACAGTCTAATGTCTGCATTTTATCATACATTTGAGGACACTCTGGCTTTGCATCTCATAGAGTCTTTAATAAGTGCCTAGAAGAGGGTCATCTCCCTCTTTCTATGAGACAGTTGGCCCTTATCTTTCCATAAAAAGGGTGTGACAAACAATTAGGAACTGGTGTTCTATCATCCATCTCAATGCTGATAAGACAATTCTGGCAAAGGTTCTTTTTGTGGAATGATTTCAGTTTTGGATAGGTTGCTTTCCCTGTCTCAGTCCTGCTATGTGAAATGTTGGAGCATAGTTTCTGCCCTCTTTGATTTCTGAGAGGACCTGGAATTGTGTTGCACAGAGGGGTGGGGAAAATACTTGCTTGCTCTGGGTTTTTGCTAGAATTAAGCACAAGTAAATGTGGTTTGTCATGATATGGCATTCTAGGGAAATGGTTTTCAGCTTTGTATAAATAGGATTAAAGCTTTCCTCTTGTGAATGGTTGTAAGGGTGAAGCCTTTGAAACCTTAGAGTCCAGGGGAAGGTTTTGAGGGTGGTAGACTAAGCAGGTGATGTCACCATTATTATGTGAAGTGGGGATATGGAAAACATGATTTCAGATGTACTGTCAGCACCATGATGCCTCAGGATACAAAATAATCTAGGAGAAAAGTAAAGTTTTCTGGATGGGGAAAGAGAGTGTGTACCAACTTTCAGGTGGTTTTCTGGAGACCCTCCCAGAAAGTAAGATTTTAGGAATTTTTTTTGGCTATGTCAAGAGGTGGAAACAGAACTTCAGTGTTGACTTGATCAAGACCTTTTCGCTGCTCATAATCTTGTATGTCAATAACATATGTATTTTGCCGGAGTCCTTTAATGCAAGATTCTGAAGCATGATCTTCCAGCTGTTATGGGGGAACAGACTAAACCCAGTCAAGAGGAATGTAACATATTTTACTAGGAAAGAAGGTGGGTTGGCTATGATTAACCCAGTTGAGTTACTGGCAAACACCTTTCTTGAAATGTAACATCAGTAGCCTCTTTGTTGAGATAATACCTGGATATGTTATTTATTCTCAGGAACTGTATTGTACTTCTGATTTTCTGTGTTCTACCTCAAAAGCAGTAATAGACCTTGTCATGGGTAGGCTTCCTAGTCATATATACAGCAAGCGTGCCCATCTGGCCTGCCGTAGTGACAGTCTTTTGGCCTCAGACAGATTTGTCAGATTCTTATGACCAGTCAAGATCAGGATTGGAGCATTTGTCCCCTCCAGAAGGTGACACCATTCACAGAGAGCGAGAATAATGGCTAATAACTCGCAATCGCCTATGTTGTATAGGCTCTGAGCTTTAGTCATCTTTTTAGAGAAGAACCCACAATGCGTGAGGGTCTTGCCAGGCCCAGATCGCTGGGACAGGACTGCCCCCACTCCTGTCTCTGATGCATCCACCTCCAGGGTAAAAGGCAAGGCAGGGTTGGGATGTGCCTCAATATTAGAAGAGTATATCAAGATATCGTCCAAGTAAACCTCTACACAGGACTGTATAAGGTCTCTTGGAGCATTGCACAGCCCAAAGGGCATGACCAGGTAATCATACTGGCCACTACAAGAATTAAATGTAGATTTTAGTGATGAGCGAGCATGCTCGGCCGAAGCTCGGTTCGGCTCGAGCATCGCTCTGCTCGGCACATGGCGGTACTCGTACGAGTACCGCATGTGCTCGCCCGCCATGTTCGGGTCTCCTCCCCGCACGTTTCGCGGCTGCTGCGCAGCCAATAAACGTGCGGGGAGGCTCTGACATCAGTGTAATGCCAGCAGCCATGTTGGCTGCTGGCATTACACTGATTGGCTGGCCAGAACCCGTGATCGGGTGCTGTATAGCACCTGACCAGCGAGTTCGGCTCAGTCTTAGCCAGGGAGAGATGAGGATAGGAAGGGAAAGTCAGTGTAGGGAGAAGAAAAGTGTGTTTGAACAACATAAAGACCCAAAAGTCCTTTTTAGGACTATTGTCTGTGGGGGCAGCAGTTATATTTTGTTTGGGGGGGCAGAGATTTAAAAAAAAAAAACGTCACATATTCCGTTCACTGTGCCTAGCCGCAGATTAGCAGCACATTCTGTTTAGTGTGCAAAGTTGTAGATTAGCAGCACATTCTGGTTAGTGTGCAAAGTTGCAGATTAGCAGCACATTCTTTTTAGTGTGCAAAGTTGCAGATTAGCAGCACATTCTGTTTAGTGTGCAAAGTTGCAGATTAGCAGCACATTCTGTTTAGTGTGCAAAGTTGCAGATTAGCAGCACATTCTTTTTAGTGTGCAAAGTGTAAAAAATAAAAGTCACATATTCCGTTCACTGTGCCTAGCCGCAGATAAGCAGCACATTCTGTTTAGTGTGCAAAGTTGCAGATTAGCAGCACATTCTGTTTAGTGTGCAAAGTGTAAAAAATAAAAGTCACATATTCCGTTCACTGTGCCTAGCCGCAGATTAGCAGCACATTCTGTTTAGTGTGCAAAGTTGCAGATTAGCAGCACATTCTGTTTAGTGTGCAAAGTGTAGCTGGAAGCAGTGTAGCACTGCAGTGGGGAAGCGTCAACAGGCCGTGCTGAAGCTGATCTGCCTTGGGGACAAACAGCACACGGCCTCAGAGCTGTTGCAGGGGATTAGTCACCAGACCGAGCAGTGGCTCTCGCCACTCAACCTGCAACCAGGCATGGTTGTGTGTGATAATGGGCGTAACTTGGTGGCGGCTTTGGAGCTCGGCAAGCTCACACACATACCATGCCTAGCGCATGTATTTAATTTAGTGGTTCAGCGATTTCTAAAAACCTACCCCAATTTGCATGATCTCTTGACCAAGGTGCGCCGCGTGTGTGCACATTTCCGTAAGTCATCAACAGCTTCAGCCGGCCTGTTGAAGCTGCAGCAGCGCTTACAATTGCCAGCTCACCGGCTGCTGTGTGACGTGAGCACGCGCTGGAACTCCACCTTCCACATGTTGGCCCGGCTTTGTGAGCAGCAGAGGGCAGTAGTGGAGTACCAGCTGTTACACGGTCGTCGCCTCTCCGTTCAACTTCCTCTAATCAGAAGTGAGGAGTGGGAATGGATGTCAGACCTCTGTGAGGTTTTACGCAATTTTGAGGAATCGACACAGATGGTGAGCGGCGATAACGCTATTATCAGTGTAACCATCCCACTTCTGTGTCTACTGAAACGCTCGCTGCTCACAATTAAAACCGACGCTTTGCATGTGGAAGAGGTGGAAATGCGGGAGGAAGAGCTTACACAAGGTGATAGCCAGAGCACCCTCACTTCGTGTTCTCAGCGACAATTGGAGGAGGCGGAGGAGGAGGAGGAGGAGGAGGAAGACACGGTTGCCTCCGCTACAGAGGGTAGCCATGGAACTTTAGTTCCATCTCTTCAGCGTGGGTGGGCAGAAGAGGAGGAAGAGGATGAGGAGATTGAGAGTCATCCTCCTGGTGAGGACAGCGAAATCTTGCCTGTTGGTACGCTGGCACACATGGCTGACTTTATGTTAGGCTGCCTTTCCCGTGACCCACGCGTTATACGCATTTTAGACAACACGGATTACTGGGTGTTCACCCTTCTGGACCCCCGCTACAAAGAGAATTTCTCATCTCTCATTCCTCCGGTGGAGAGGACAAGCAAAATGGTGCAATACCAGAAGGTTCTTGTTGAAAAATTGCTCCAAAATTTTCCATCTGACAACGCTGGCGGCAGAGTACGTGCTACCTTGGCCAACCGAGAAGGGGAGAAAAGGGGAGCACACAGCAGTTCCGACAAAGGCAGGGCAACACTCTCCAAGGCGTGGGACACCTTCATGACACCCCGCCAGCACCCTCACCCTGATGCGCAGCCTAGTGTCACAAGGAGGGAAAAGTTTTGGAAGATGGTGAAGGAGTACATAGCAGACCGTGTCAGCGTCCTCAATGATCCCTCTGTGCCTTACAACTACTGGGTGTCCAAGCTGGACACGTGGTATGAACTGGCACTCTACGCCTTGGAGGTGCTGGCCTGCCCTGCCGCCAGCGTTCTGTCTGAGCGGGTATTTAGTGCTGCTGGTGGCATCATAACAGATAAGCGTATCCGCCTTTCCACCGAAAATGCTGATAGGTTGACACTTTTAAAAATGAACAAGGCCTGGATTTCCCCTGACTTCTCCACTCCACTGGAGGAAAGCCCCGGGGGAACATAAAGTCACTTTAGATATGTTATTTACAATGATGGGAATGGTTGACTCTCTTCCATATACCCTGTGATATAATTTTTATATAGGGCCAGCTCACCAGCGGGCCCTGTGATTTAATTTTTATATAGGGCCAGCTCACCAGCGGGCCCTGTTTGACAACTTTTTGTATAGGTCAGCTCACCAGCGGGCCTTCTTATATAATGTTTTATTGGGTCAGCTCTCTAGCGGGCCCTCTCATATAATGTTTTATAGCGTCAGCTCACTAGCGGGCCTTCACATATAATGTTTAGGATGGTCAGCTCCGCAGCAGACCCTCACCCATAATGTTTTAGATGGTCGGCTCAGCGCACGTTTCCCTCTTAATCATGGCCCCAGTTCAGAAAAATCGATGAAATTTTTTGCAGAATTTGCCTCTGCGCACGTTTCCCTCTTAATCATGGCCCCAGTTCCGAAAAATCGAGGAAATTTTTTGCAGAATTTGCCTCTGCGCACGTTTCCCTCTTAATCATGGCCCCAGTTCCGAAAAATCGATGAAATTTTTTGCAGAATTTGCAGATGATATACAAGTAAATATACAGCAAATACTGTTTGGTAACAATTTTTCGCCTAAAGTCGTTTTTATCTTCCTTTTTGTGTGTTTTACGGTCAGTCTGTAAAAATGGCGTACTACGGGCGAAAGATCGTTCCCAGCAGCGACGTTGGAGTCCAAGATGCATCCAGACATCCTCCCTATGCTGTCCCTGAACCATTTCTGTGGTGTTTCCATCATTTTCTGCCCTTTTCCTATGGACCAGGCACCCTCCCCTCATCAGAGCAGGGGGTGCCTGGGGTAATGCTCGAGTCCTCCCATTGACTTCAATGGGGCTCGGGTGCTCGGCCGAGCACTCGAGCCTCCGGGGGTGCTCGGCCAGAGCACCCGAACACCCGAGCATTGGGGTGCTCGATCATCACTAGTAGATTTCCACTCATTGCCCTCCTTGACTCTAATTAGGTTGTAGGCTGCTTGCAAATCAAGCTTTGAGAAAACTGAGGAACCCTTCAAGTGGTCGAATAACTCAGTTATCAATGGAATGGGGTACACATTTTTAACCATCAGCTTGTTTAGACCTCTATAGTCAATACAAGGTCCCCATCCGGGCGAGTAAGACTTCCTGATAATTCCTCTGGTCAGGGCATCAGTAATGTACTCCTCCATGGCCTGGTTCTCTTCTACCGACAGAGGGTTGGTGTGTCCCTTAGGAGGTATCGTGCCTGGAGTCAAATTAATAGCACAGTTGTATGCCCTATGCTGCGGCAGAGTTCTAGCCTCCCCCTTACTGAATACCTCACTGAACGACTGGTACTCCGAGGGTATAGAGGGGGAGGTACACAATATATTAGTGGGCTGCTGTAGACAAGACTTCTTACAATGATCAGACCAGGATATGATGTCACGGGTTTTCCAGTCCATTCTGGGGTTGGGTGTCTGAAGCCAAGGAAACCCCAGAATGACGGCATAGTGTGGAGACTGGATGACCTGAAACTGTAGGGTCTCCACATGGAGAGCTCCTACTCTAAAGAGACAATGGACAGGTCTCATGTGTGACATGGGATGGTTGTAACGGTCTACCATCAGTCGCCTCAATAGCCAATGGAGAGATACGATGCAACAAGGGAATATTGTGTTGCTTAGCGAATTTGACATCAATAAAATAACCTGCGGCTCCTGAATCAATCAAGGCTGGTGTCACAACAGAGGAGGCTGCCCAAGATATGGGCTTGTTTTGCTCTTGGTCTGATTTACGCCACCTAGGATCTGTCCCCTCAGAGACCCTAGGTGCGTACGTTTCATGAATGCACAGGACAGGCCCGTAACATATGTCCAGCCTTACCACAGTGCAGGCATAGACCCTCTTTCCGAAGGAAGTACAGCTCCTCCCTGGACAGGCGTGTAAAATGGACTTGCATGGGCTCATCCCTACTAACCTCGGCACTAGGAGGCATGGGAGGCGAGGGAGGCATGGATGGGAGCCCCAAGTTTGGTGCCAGTCAAGACACAAACCTTGGCTTACGGTCTTTAAAAGGGGATATTTCCCTAATGCGAGTATCAATCAGTATACTAAAGGAAATAAACTGATCCAGATCCTAAGGCAGCTCACGGGCTGCCTTCTCATCCTTGATTTTTTCATTAAGCCCTTGTGAGAAGGCCTACCCCTGCCACTAAGGTACGAAATTCAATAGCATATACTGCTACTGTACGGGTGACCTGGCGAATGATCATCAGTTTTTTTGCGGCAGAGTTTGCTTGGCCTGGAACATCAAATACTTTACAAAAGGCATTCACAAATTCTGTGAACTCTCCCATAATGGATTGGCCCATGTCAATGCTTTGCCAGTCAACAAAGAAATCATAAAACCCACTTTACTTCTTTCACTCTAGAATGCATTAGGTACCAGTTCCAAAAAAATTCGGAGCTGATTTATAAATCCACGACACAACGTGGGTTCCCCATCGTATCTTAGAGGGAGTGGAGCGGCTCTGGACAACCCTCTATAAATCGTGTTTCCCACATGAGTGGTTACTACCGATGTCGAAACAGGGGGGGCCACCGGTAGTTGCGCAGGCTTATCGAAATGTGCTGTATGATTAAGAAGCGTCTGCATCGCCATAGACAACTAGTCAAAACTCTGTTCCTGAATATCCATTCTAGAAAGGATATTAGGCAACTGTCGGCTACCAGTATTTGCACTTTCAGAGATCATGGCCCTTTCGTACTGTCACAGAGTGACTATGGAATAACGACACTGACAAGTACAGATACAGTAAAATCAATATCTTTATTGAAATAAGATCAAAAATAAGTACGGAAAGTACTTCCCCAAGTGTCACAGGAACAGAGCGGTAAGTCAGCCAAGCCAGGGTCAGTACCTTATCGGATAGTCAGCCGGGGTCAGCACAGAGCGGGTAGTCAGATGGAGCCAAGGGTCAGACCAGAGCGGAAGGCAACAAGTCAGGGATCGAACGTAGCCGGAGTCAAACATTGCCAGAGGTCATACACGGATCAGAGCATAGGAAATAATCACAAGAGCTTGTGCACAGGTACACCACGAAATGGCAAAGGCGTACTGGCAGAATGAGGCCTATAAGGCCTAGCAAGTAGGTGGAGACTAACTCTGTCAATTACAACAGGCCTATAAGAATAGCGAACGTGCATAAGCGCGACACTCTGGAAGTGATAGTATAATGTCTCCTGCAGACCGCAACAATGCTCCTGGAGGGCAATCACAGGCACCGTGATACTGTGCCAGACACAGAGGAAATCTCCTGAAGCACATCATACTGGTCCTGTCAAATGAAAGTTAGGCCATAAAATGCCAGACAATTTGTCTCTGAACAAGGGGAAACAGCTAACCGCAGACATACATTTCTGCCTCACCTGTGCCAGACACAGAGGAAATCTTCTGAAGTACTGGTCCTGCTCACAAGTGCCTAAAGGGATCAGCTGTATCTCACAGACAAGGCCCAATAAGTCAGAAATGTACATCTGGGGTTAGCTGTTTCCCAGTTCAGGACCAATGCTTCAGAATACTGTTCTCTGTGTATGTCATTTTTGAGCTAAAAGAGATTGTACCCTGGGTGCGAGGACACAGTCCCAGTGAGATTTTGCATACCCTTGCAAGCTCATGAGCCAAGTTTGGCATCTCTGACTTCTTCTCTGTATTGTCCACTGGTATATACTACAGCTCTGATATTGTGGGACTGTGCACTGGTATGCATTATAGCACTGGTATTGTGAAACTGTATGCTGTGCTGCACTAAGGCACTGATATTATACAATTGCATGCTGGTATATACTACAGGTATTGTGAGACTGTCTGTGGGTATGTACTACAGTACTGATGTTGTATGTCTGTTCGCTGATATACACTATAGCACAGGTATTGCAAGAGTGTCTGCTGGTTTGCACTACAGTACTGATATTGTATGTCTGTCCACTGATATGCCCTATAGCACAGGTATTGCGCGAGTGTCTGCTGGTATGCACTACAGTACTGATATTGTGTGTCTGTTTGATGATATGTACTCTAGCACAGGTATTGCGTGAATGTCTGCTGGTATGCATTACAGTACTGATATTGTGTGACTGTCCTCTTGTAAGCACTACAGCACTGGCATTGGTTGGCTCCATAATTTCTCCATTTCTTTTTAACCCACCAGCCTCAGTGAAACAGAGAGAAGGATATAGAGGTTATAGTAAATATATTTTATTTTATAACATCTTTTTCCCAACAGATCCCATCAAACATCTCCCAACAGACAGCCCTGAGGCCACATGCTACCCTCAAAGTTTTCTCGCCCCAGTCTGTTCACAGGTACAGTGGAAGAGGAGATAATTTACCTCTACCACTTCACAAACGCCCCAATATTGTCACCTCAATAATCAGCACCTACTCTCTTTCTTTTGCCTCCGAGCACACCTCCCTTTATATATACACTGTTGGATCCAAGGGGTTAATCTACATTTTGCAGCCCCTTTTTTGAATTTCAAATCCAATGGACATGAATACAGGTGAATACAGCTGCTTGAAATTGATCTACCTCCACCCCATTCTCTTAGGAACTGTTTACAGGTAATCCAAGATGTTGCCAAAGTTGAAATCAATCATATTTATTTGTCATTAATATCCAACACCTCCCAGATTAATTATTACCCTTACAGCATAAATGTAGCGATACCACAGTAGCCCTGTAATTAAGGAGAATAATGTTTGAAATATGACAGCTTGATTTACCTTAAAATCATGTTGAGGTGAGTGGTTTAGAAATCCGAGATGGAATAATATCACATGGGGAACTAATTCCTCCCCACTAGGGCCTCTGTATTAATGACTCGCAATGCTTTCCACACCCCTTTGGTCATTAAAGTGACAGTAACCCTTTATTTGGCTTTATATATATTGTGCAAGTGCATAGTATGTAAAGTCATATTTGCCTATATTTTTTATTTATTTATAGAATGATTTATTCATCTTCAACTATTCTTTTTGTACTATGTTTCGGATATTGAGTTCCCTGGACCATTCTCCAGGAAGCTTTCTATCACGTCACATGTGCCACCACCACTGCCACCACCTCCACCACAAATGTCTGATTGCAGACCCCGAGACCCATGAATTGCTTTATGCAATGACTAGAGATGGGCGAAAATTTTCACCTCAAACCAAAATAGGTGAAAATGGAATATCTGCTTGTCGAAAAATTTCCAGCGAAAAGTGCCATTTTCCCACTTTTTTCGCCTAGCTTATTGCATTGAAATCAATGAGAAGAAAAATGTTTCCCCACCACATGAAAGTTTTCTCTACTTTCCTACAGCTATATAAAAGGTGTCAGGCTCTCACGTCATGCCATTCTGTGTACAGCTATATAAAAGGTGTCAGGCTCTCACGTCATGCCATTCTGTGTACAGCTATATAAAAGGTGTCAGGCTCTCACGTCATGCCATTCGGTGTACAGCTATATAAAAGGTGTCAGGCTCTCACGTCATGCCATTCGGTGTACAGCTATATAAAAGGTGTCAGGCTCTCACGTCATGCCATTCTGTGTACAGCTATATAAAAGGTGTCAGGCTCTCACGTCATGCCATTCGGTGTACAGCTATATAAAAGGTGTCAGGCTCTCACGTCATGCCATTCTGTGTACAGCTATATAAAAGTTGTCAGGCTCTCACGTCATGCCATTCTGTGTACAGCTATATAAAAGGTGTCAGGCTCTCACGTCATGCCATTCTGTGTACAGCTATATAAAAGGTGTCAGGCTCTCACGTCATGCCATTCTGTGTACAGCTATATAAAAGGTGTCAGGCTCTCACGTCATGCCATTCTGTGTACAGCTATATAAAAGGTGTCAGGCTCTCACGTCATGCCATTCTGTGTACAGCTATATAAAAGGTGTCAGGCTCTCACGTCATGCCATTCTGTGTACAGCTATATAAAAGGTGTCAGGCTCTCACGTCATGCCATTCTGTGTACAGCTATATAAAAGGTGTCAGGCTCTCACGTCATGCCATTCTGTGTACAGCTATATAAACGGTGTCAGGCTCTCACGTCATGCCATTTGGTGTACAGCTATATAAAAGGTGTCAGGCTCTCACATCATGCCATTCTGTGTGCAGCTATATAAAAGGTGTCAGGCTCTCACGTCATGCCATTCGGTGTACAGCTATATAAAAGGTGTCAGGCTCTCACATCATGCCATTCTGTGTTTGTGAGAGGAGAGAGCAGCATGGTTTTTGAGCAAGATAATGTAGGCAAATAAAGACAAATTGAAGCATATTTTAGAGAGTCTTTTAGGTAGAACATTTGTTCTCTGTATTAGGGGTGTCTGGGGTCACTCTGAGGGAGAAGAAGAAATGAAAGAGATTGACCCCCAAATACCTCAACATTCGGTGTGACTGACTGGAAAGACACAGGCAGCTGGGGTCCAAATTGCTTGTGATTTTGCTTTTATTGTCTATGTGCTGGGGAAGTCTGGGGAAAGAAGTTGTTGATTTTGTTTTTTAGTTATCATTTTGTTTTTGGACTGACTGTGATAAGATAGGGTGGACAACTTAAAAAGTTATAAAAAATAAATAAATAAATAAATAAATAATTAACCCCTTCGCGTCCTGTGACGTACCCGGACCGTCACACTGGTCTGGCACTTAAGGACCAGTGACGGTCCTGGTACGTCACGTACTTTTACTCACTGCGCTCCTGCAGGAGCAATGTGAGTAATACCGTGGACTGAAATTGATCGCTCCAAGACCGGAGAGATCTCTTCCAGTCCTCCTTTCAATGTGCCGCCCCACGTGATCAGTCACGTGGGACGGCACGTCGAACGCGTCTATCTGGTCCTTAAAGGACCAGACACCGCAGGATCGTCGGACCCTAAGGGGTTAAACAAATAAATATATTAGATGACAGAAAGCTGACTGGGAGCCTGATGTGAGCTTTGTGACTGATGCAGACTTTATAGAGAGCAGGCGGGATTGAAAATTTTGTTCAGGACTAAGGCAAGACGTCATACTCCATCAGTTGTGTACTGTAGAAAGTAAGAACACACACACACAGTAGTTTAGTAATGTCCAGAAAAAGGTGGAGCAGTGCAGGGGCATGGGCGTAAAGTGGTAGTTCAAAAACTGACTGCAGCAATGGTTGCTGCAGAGTGTGCAATAAATGATGATGATCCCTCTCCTTCTGGGGTGGATGAAGTTGTCAAGATCCCACCAATCACACAACCACAGTCCCACACCACCACCACTACCATACACATCTGCCTCATTGTAGGTTATACTTTTTTTTATCACAGATTTCCTCTGTGTCTGGCACAGTATCACGGTGCCTGTGATTGCCCTCCGGGAGCATTGTTGCAGTCTGCAGGAGACATCATCATGAATATGTGCCAGTGTCACTATCGCAGGAAGTTAGTGTTGTGGGCAAAGGACCAGTGCACTCTGCATGCTAACACATTTTTCAGGTATATATTGTGCTGGGAAATGTCGCCCCATAGGATACATAAGCGAAAAATGTCGTGGAATAGGAGAAAAATGTGTTGAATAGGAGAAAATGTGTTAGAATAAGGGAAAAATGTATTGGAATAGGTGAAAATTTTGCTGGAATAGCCGAAATGGAGGAAACTTTTGCATTGAAGAAAAGGAGAAAACTTTCACGAAAAAACTCTGCTTTTCGAGAAAAATAATTTAAGAAATTTTTCTCACTTTTTGCCCACCCCTAGTAATGACAATGGCGTGTTTGGAAATATGTTGGTAAATTAAATGTTCTTGTTCATATTGTTGCTGTTCCTATTGCTCCTATTTACTCTAAACTAGGGCTGGGCAAAAAGTGTGGAAAATTTCCTGCATGACATTTCATGAAAACTTGTCGATTTTTCACTTTTCCCGCAAAAAATTTTGCCTTTCCGCCTGTGCAGACTTTCCTCTTTTCGCCTATTTGAACAAATTTTTCACCTATATTTCCTATAGGTACAACATTTCCCACTGTACTATTACTTCTTCTGAGGGATGACGTTTAGAAATAAGAGGCTGAAAGTCAAAGTTGTGAGTCCTACAGCAACGTATGGCTTGAAACATGTGTTAGCATGCAGAATGCATTTGTCCTTTGCCCACAACACTTTCTTGCTTAAGTGACACTGGCACATATTCATGATGATATCAAGTAATAAAAAATTAAAGTACAACCTACAATGTGGTAGATATGTATTTTAGTGGTGGTGGTAGGGGACTGGCATGGTGTGATTTGTGTATGCATTTTCACACATTACTTATCGGTCATAGCAGTGGTCCCATCAGTCCTCCACCTCCTCATCTGCGCTGCTGTTAATATATTTGTCCTGGCTTTGTCTGTCATGTGTGGTTTCTGCTACTACTACTACTGGAGCTAGATGTTGATATAATTCTACTGCCACTGGTGTCAAAGGTGCAGCAACAGAGGTACTCTTCGTATCTAACACTTTGGATGTTAACCTGTGTTGCTGGGTACTCAAAACAGGTGTGTGTGGCTGAGTGGGAGTTTTTGACATCTGTACTTGTCCAGGGTCAGACTTTCCAATGGCTTTCTCAAACACTTTATAGACAGGCACAGTGCTCCTTAAAAGTGGCAGAAGATACAGCCTTTGACTTTCTGCTAACCTTATAGCCCTGTCATCATCCTCACTCTCAACTTCATCTGTATTTGAACAAGAGAAGGATGCTTGAGAAATATATTCTAGATCTGCATCATCATCAGTCATCATTAGGTCATCCTCAGCAACATCAGCATCAGCATCACCTGACAGTTCTTGCCCACTACTACCCTTATAATCATCAAAGCTTTTGGAGGTCTCAAACAATTTCTTTTTACTAATACAAAATTCACTGCTACTTTGAGGACAGATGTTTTGGTGTCTCACTGTCTGATGCAGCAGGCGGTTCAGCTGCTACACCTACCTCTGTTATGCTGTTGCCAGCATCATCAACACTTGAATGTGACTTGTTCCCTTTGTGTGCTTGCTGGATATTACCCAACTACATTTTTTTTTACTATACAGTGCACAACACAACTGATGGAGCTGTATGATGCCTTGCCTAAGCCCAGTCAGCTGTCTGTCACTGTCACCTAAGATATTTCGTTTTTTATTCTTTTTTATTTTATTTTTTATTTTATTTATTTTATTTTTTTAAGTTGTCCATCCTGTTTTCTTATCACAATGTGTCCAAAAAAATTATAACTGAAAAAGAAAATCAACAATTTCTTTCACCAGGCTTCCCCACCCAGCACAGGAACAATAACAGCAAGATCAGCAAGCAAATAGGTGCTGCTCTCACCTCTCACAAACACAGAATGGCGCTGTGAGAGCCTGAAAGCCTTTTATATGGCTGTAGAAAACTTTTGTGTGGTGTAGAAATATTTTTCATCCCATTGGTTTTAATGGGTGGAAAAGGTGGGAAAAAAAACAAAAACAGCATTTTTCACTGGAAGTTTTTTGTCAAGTGGAAAGTGGCATTATTCGGCGATTTCAGTTTGAGGCGAAAATTTTCGTCCATCCCTAATGTCAGGTAGGCCCCGCATTGAACCAAGTGGTCTCCCCAAGGATGTAAGCGAAAAGGAGCCTGACTCACGCCTGCAGTCAGTAAGGGGAAGGCCATCTCCCACAATGGAAGGCAACAAGGGAGATTACTGACTCATGCCTGCAGTCAGTAAAGCTAGAGTCCACCAGAGCCACAGGTCTGCACCAGATTGGAGGACTGATTCCAACTGAAGGCCACACTGAGGGGTAATCAGACAGAGCCACAGGTCAGCACCAGAATGGATGGTCAGACGAGTCAAGGGTCAATACTCAAGGGGTAGTCAGCCAGAGCCACAGGTCGGTACCAGATTGGTTATCAGACTAAGCCAGGGACACACACAGAGCGGACAGTCAGAGAGAGACACAGGTCAGCAAGAGAACGGATAATCAGACAAGCCAGGGGTCATACATGGAACAGGTAGTCAGCCAGAGCCTCAGGTCTGCACCAGATTGGTTATCAGACTAAGCCGAGGTCATACACAGAATGGATAGTCAGACAGAGCCACAGGTCAGCACCAGAACGGGTAGTCGGACAAGCCAGGTGATACACAGGAAACTCAACAAGCAAATGAACTGCACTGGACACCAATGAAAGGGCAAATGAGCCCTGTGTCCAGGCAGTCTTTAATGACCTGCCTCAAGGAGGGAGGAGCACCAGATTGGCCAGTATCCCTTTAAATGGTGCTTACGTCCATACTCCTGGACATGCACCTGATAGTGACGTCACCCGGCAGTGGTCGACTCGCCAAGAGCTAGAAGTGGCTGGAGCCCCGATAACCACATTTGCTTGTTGAGTTTCCAGAACGCGGCTGACCCACGAGGAGTAATGATAAGGCTGAACTACAGGAAAAACAGCTGTGGCTGATGCCGCAAGAGGTAAGGATGTGGACGGCTTGAGCAGCCAACGCACGAAACACTGTGGCACTAACTTAGCTATTAACTATTGGTACAAGCTATCATAACTCTTGCTGCTGCTAAACTAACAAAGTAAAGTGAAATAGCCTCCAGCACTAAAGGAATCAGAAGAAAGAAAATAAATTAATTAATGGGCTGTACTTACAGTTATCGGCAACTATAATCAAGGAGACTGTCCCTCCCATTCATACAATTATTATATTAGCTATTCTGTGTATCAATCACTTATGGTCTATACTCTCCTACAAATAGCCCACTATCCCTTTCCACTTTTCCAGCTTAAATGGTAGGAACAAATGAGCTAATGATTTCAGCAGCTGCTTTCACTCTCTCTCCAAATGTCACTACGGTTTTAGGCCTCGATTCAATTCATGCCAGTAAAACAGCCAGAAGGGCAATGTTGGCTAACGGCCAATTTAATTGTGCTACCAGCTAAACCACAAGGGATGTTAGGGCACAAAAAGGGACTTGTGGCCAAATGTCCATTTTGTGTGTTAAGTTCTCAAAATGTTGCTATATAGCTGCAATAATGGGAACATCAAAGGAAAAAGCTATCAATTTTTGTTGGCACACTGTCAAGTACCAACTGATAGCTCAAATACACAGTCGCTTCCCAAACACTAACCCTACACTACTCCTAACAGTAAAGTGCCACAATACTACCCCATAACACTAGCCTAATACCCAGATCTGTGTAACACTTACCTGTCAACAACTGTACGTCTTCTTCTATTTTCTCTCTTCTTTCTCTCCATCTTCTTTCTTCTTCTGTTCTGTCTTCTTCTGTTCCATCTTATATTTACATTCCTGTAAAAGTAAGAAAAACAGAAATATCAAATATGTGCTACAAACATAGCTCGGACATATGTGCATAGTTTAAGCGATGCACATATGTCAGAATTAAAATCATGGATACTGCCAAAAATTATTTCCCCATTTGTTTTTTAAATATGCTATCTACATTTTCCAAGAGAAAACGAAACTTGTGTAAGAAAAACTGATTATTTTGAAAAATGCCCCTTTGCTTTTTGCGCCATTGACGGTGGTGGTATCGGATGAAGGAATAGAACATAGACTCCCCCAAGTACCTCAAGGGGCTGATGCCCATTCCAATGTTAGGGAATGTTCAACAGAGATTGCCTTTATATATGTTTCTATGGGCTCAATGGGTGGTACATTTTGCGTCCGAGGTTCTTTTTTTTCTGCTGGCATTTCTTTATAGCACAACCAATTGAATAACTTTCCGTGCTTGGAAAAATGCCAGTGGGGGTATTTTTGGCTATTGGGGCCAATTGAATTGAGCCCTTAATTTGTACACCACAGAATGAGGGTAGACCTTGGTAGATAATAGGTTCTGCTCCTTCAGGCTTTTGCAGGAGTCAGTGTCAGTTTTACTTATCTGTCTTTTGGGTGTCGTCTGTAAATTATTGAGTGAGTCAAAGATGCTCAGACATCACAGGAAGGAACCTGGATCACCTGCATGTCTCAGTATTTTGAGTTAATCTCCTTTCTTCTTTTACAGTCCTCAGACTCCTCTAAAACAGAGAACAAACTTCCTGCCCAACAGACTCCCTAAACTTAACTCCAACTCCACTTTCTTTGCCTATCATCACAGCTCAAAAACATTACTGTTTTCCTCTCTGGCACAAACACAGCTGTTTGAGCTGAACGAAGAACAAGAGGTCATCCATCCAAGACAAGAGAAAGGGTGCTTTTGACTAAAACAAAGGAAGGTTTTTTTTTCTGTAAGGATATTAAAGCTATATAATTCTTTGCCTCGGAATGTTGTACTTGCAGATACTCTAACTGCTTTCACAAAAGCAATGGATGTGTATCTTGCACAGAACAATATTGAGAATAATGACAGATGACTTCAGTGCAGATTGGCTGTTGATCCAGGGAACTATCTGACTGCCATTTGGAGTCAGAAATTATTTTTTTTTTACCCACTTGGAGCTAAATTGGAAACAGCTTCAGGGTTGTTTCTTTCTTTTTTTTTTTGCCTTCTTCTGGATCAACAGGGCTATTTTGGCATGGGGTGGACTTGATGGACTCATGTCTTTTTTCAGCCTCGTCAACTATGTTACTATGTTACTCGTCAACTATGTAAGTGTAACAGATTTGTAAGACACTCAGACCAGGAGGTTAGAATAAAACACAGTTTTATTAAAAGACAAGGAACACTGCCCACTATAGGCTAGTATGGAATGACAGGTAAATGATATACAGGTATATGTATGCCCTCTCAGGCCCAGTATATAGAGCAAGAACAAATACTGTCACAGGACAGGCATCAATAAGAAGTATCAGTATCAAATGAGTTAAAGTTCTAGGTAGGTAATCAGTCTCTGTTGTGGTGTGTTTGACAACGCCCAGTAGAAGTTAAAAGTAGCAAGAGACTGTGGTGCAAGATGTGGAATCACCTTAGCAGTGAGGCAGAACTGACACACTCCCAGGTCAGGCAAGGAGAGGAGATACACAACACTATGCAAGAGCTAGCACTACTGTTGAGCCATGGGCACCCTTGTGGTGCCGTAACGGAGGCGATGCACACTGCTAGAGCTGAGGGACCAGAGCCATAAGCACCCTGCCGGTGTGGTAACGGAGTCACAAACACTGCAAGAGCTGAATGGAACCAGAGCCAATAGCACCCTTCCAGTGCGGTAACGGAACCCTGTACACTGTGAGAGCTGATGGAATCGCCCAATAGCACCACCTGGTGCAGTAACTGATACACTGTGCGTAGTAAGGGTTAAGCGGAAGCACAGTGTTAACGAAGGCCACAATGCTCTGCAAGTGTAACCAGGAGGCTCGGTATAACGGAGGCAACAGTGCTCAGCAAGTGTTAATGGACAGGCTCAGCATAACGGAGGCAACAGGCTCTGCAAGAGTTAACAGAATGTTCAGTCTGCACAAACACTGCTATTATGAAAGTTCAGAATGTCGCCAAGCGACACAAGATCAGGGTCGCAGCTGGAACACTCTCAGGATGTCAGGATAGCCGGAATCAGGTCACGGAGCAGGAATGTCAGCCAGGCCGGGTCAATCACTGAGCAGGAACATCAGACAAGCCGGGTCAATCATGGAGCAGGAACGTCAGACAAGCCGGGTCAGATCACGGAGCAGGAACGTCAGCCAGGCCGGGTCAATCACAGAGCAGGAACCAATGAGCGTAGTCAGACGGGCCAAGTCGGTACACAGGAAAGCAGGAACACAACAACAGTAGCACTGGTACAGGAACACCACAAAAGGGCACCTGACAGGTGCCAGAGGCCCGGTATATGAAGGCCATACTGGGTGAGCCAAACAAGCTCAGCCAATGGGAGCGCACCACAGCAAAGAGTGACAGAGAGATCACGGGAACCGCGATAGTAAGGTTAGGGGTGACCATAGTACCAACCTTCATGATCATAACAGCTGACATAGTAAATAACATCAGGCATGAGTCAGGCTTAATTATGCAAAATACTTCATTATGAGTGAGGAATGATTGTCTGATATTGTGAGAGCTACATCTGCCTAAAAATATAATTACAGCTGCAGCCAGCAACTATACTTCAGAATGTGGAAATCAGAAATAAACTCTGATTTACTCACACATAACTGAGATATACTTGAAACAGTCTACAGGAAGCAAGACTGCATTCAATAACAATAAGGCATTGTAATGTAAATTAAATGCAGTGTGTTTTATACAGAACAAACTTCCTGCCCAACAGACTCCCTAAACTTAACTCCAACTCCACTTTTTTGCCTATCATCACAGCTCAAAAACATTACTGTTTTCCTCTCTGGCACAAACACAGCTGTTTGAGCTGAACGAAGAACAAGAGGTCATCCATTAAGACAAGAGGAAGGGTGCTTTTGACTAAAACAATGGAAGGGTTTTTTTTCTGTAAGGGTGTTAAAGCTATAGAATCTTTGCCTTGGGATGTTGTACTTGCAGATACTGTAACTGCTTTCACAAAAGCAATGGATACCTATCTAGCACAGAACAATATTGAGAATAATGAAGGCTTCAATGCAGATAGGTTGTTGATCCAGGGAACTATCTGACTGCCATCTGGAGTCAGAAAGGATTTGTTTTTACCCACTTGGATCTAAATTGGAAACAGCTTCAGGGTTGTTTCTTTTTTTTTTTTTTTTTTTGCCTTCTTCTGGATCAACAGGGCTATTTTGGCATGGGCTGGACTTGATGGACTCATGTCTTTTTTCAGCCTCGTCAACTATGTTACTATGTTACTCGTCAACTATGTAAGGTTAGGGGTGACCATAGTACCAACCTTCATGATCATAACAGCTGACATAGTAAATAACATCAGGTATGAGTCAGGCTTAATTATGCAAAATACTTCATTATGAGTGAGGAATGCTTTTCTGATATTGTGAGAAGTACATCTGCCTAAAATATAATTACAGTTGCAGCCAGTAACTATAGCTTTACTTCAGAATGTGGAAATCAGAAACAAAACTCTGATTTATGCACACATATCTGAGATATACTTGAAACAGTCTACAGGAAGCAAGACTGCATTCAATAACAATAAGGCATTATAATGTAAATTAAATGCAGTGTGTTGTATACAGAATTGTCTTTTCAGACAGTAGAGGCAATACTGAAGCAAACCAGTTGCACCATGTGTGACAAATTAAAGCTACATAATCCAAAAATAGTAATGTTTAAAAATAAGTAATCTGTTGTTCAGTAGGGATGGGCGAAAATTTTCGCCTCAAATTGAAATCGGCGAATAATGGCACTTTCCGCTTGGTGAAAAATTTCCACAGAAAAGTGATGTTTTTCCGCTTTTTACCGCCTTTTCCAGTCAATGGGAAGAAAAGTTTTCTACACCACACAAAAGTTTTCTAAAGCCATATAAAAGGATGTCAGGGTCTCACAGCAGCCATTTTGTGTACAGACATATAAAAGGCTGTCAGGCTCTCACAGCAGCCATTTTGTGTTTGTGAGAGGAGAGAGCAGCATGTTTTTTTTCTAGAGGAGATAGGCAAATAAAGGGGAACTGAAGCTTAATTTAGGAAGTCATTTAGGTAGGACATTTTTTTTCTCTGTATTGGGGGAGTCTGGGGGCACTCTAGGGGATAAGAAATGAGGAAGGAGGTTGTCCCCCAAATACTCCAAAATTCCATGTGACTGACAGGCAAGACACAGGCAAACTATTTGCTTGCTGATCTTGCTGTTATTGTCCCTGTGCTGGGTGGGGAAGTTTGGGAAAAGACATTGTTGATTTTCTTTTACAGTTATAATTTTTTTTGGACACACTGTGATAAGACAACAGGGTGGACAAATTTAAAAAAAAACTTGAAATATCTTAGGTGACAGTGACAGACAGCTAACTGGGCTTAGTCAAGGCATCATACAGCTCCATCAGTAGTGCTGTGCACTGCACGGTAAAAAAACACAGTGTAGTTGCAGAATGTCCAGCAAACGCACAAGGGAAAGGGGGAGGGGTGGAGCAGTGTAGGGACGTGAGAGTAAAGTAGTAGTTCAAAAACCTACTACAGCAATGGTTGCAGTGTGTGTAATCAATGATGATGATCCCTTTACTCCAAGGGAGGATGCAGTTTGTCCAGGTCACAGCAAAACTAGGTCCAGCACCACCAGTGCCAATAGAAATATAGAGACATATACGAAGAACACTGAAGATGACAACAAGTCACATTCAAGTGTTGATGATGCTGGCAACAGCATAATAGAGGAAGGTGTAGAAGCGGAACCACCTGCTTCATCAGACAGTGAGACACCAAAACACCTGTCCTCAACGTAGTAGTGAATTTTGTTGTAGTAAAAGTAAAAAGAAATTGTTTGAGACCTCCAAAAGCTTAGAGGAATATAAGGGTAGTAGTGGGCAAGAACTGTCAGGTGATGCTGATGCTGCTGAGGATGACCTAATGATGACTGATGATGATGCAGATCTAGAATATATCCCTCAAGCATCCTTCTCTTGTTCAGATACAGATGAAGTTGAGAGTGAGGATGATGACAGGGCTATAAGGTTAGCAGAAAGTCTAAGGCTGTATCTTCTGCCACTGTTAAGGAGCACTGTGCCTATCTATAAACTGTTTGAGAAAGCCATTGGAACGTCTGACCTTGGACAAACCCAGATGTCAAAAAGCACACAGTCACCCTATCAGTCATCATCAGCATCATCACCTCTTCAAAGTCCAAGTCCCACTCAGCCACACATACCTGTTTTGAGTACCCAGCAACACAGGTTAAAGGGATAGTAATACTTAAAATGTAAAAAAAAATATGTTGTAGAGTTTATCCCCCTGAGTAAAACAAGGGCACTCCCACTGCTGAAAGGTGTTTCATTCAAAAGTTATTAATTTTCAAAGTTGAATTTTTTAGGTGCAATATCACAGTGGCCTGAAATTGTACAGTGGCGCTGTTGCTACACCATCCTATGGAGATTTATGGTCAACCGACCAGAGCTGTCCATAGGATCGTGTAGCAACAGCGCCACTGTATAACTTCAGGTCACTGTGATATTGCACCTAAAAAATTCAACTTTGAAAATTAATAACTTTTGAATGAAACATCTTTCAGCAGTGTGAGTACCCTTGTTTTACTCAGGGGGATAAACCCTAGAACATATTTTTTTTTACATTTTAAGTATTACTATCCCTTTAACATTCACAGTGTTAGATATGAAGAGTACCTCTGCTGCTGCTGCTGCTGTAAGTGCTGCACCTTTGACCACCTAGTAGTAGTGGCAGTAGAATTACATCAACATCTAGCTCCAGTAATAGTAGTAGCTAGACTTGTGCACGGAAAAAAAATTTTGGTAAAATTCGATTTTGGACATTTTGGATTCTGATTTTTTTTTGTGGGTGGACCTTGGCTTTCAGAAGGCCTGAATGATGCAGAATATGCCTTATTTGTCCGAATTCCAAAATTAGCCAAACCGAATCGCACAAGTCTAGTGGTAGCAGAAACAGACAAGAGACAGACAAGGCCAGGACAAATATATTAACAGCAGCACAAATGAGGAGGTGGAGGACAGATTGGACCACTGCTATGACCGATAAGTAATGTGTGTCAATAATCTGAGAAGGAGTATAGAGTATGACAATGGTAAAAATACATACACAAATCACACCATGCTAGTCCCCCCCACCACCACTAAAATACATATCTACCACAATGTAGGTTGTACTTTATTTTTTTTATTACTTGATATCATCATGAATATGTGCCAGTGTCACTTAAGCAAGAAAGTGTTGTGGGCAAAGGACAAATGCATTCTGCATGCTAACACATTTTTTATCCTGTTTTCCTTGTAATGTTGACAGTACGAAAGGGCCATGTCTACAGACGGTACTGGTAACCCTTCCTTGCAGAGTATCCTAGACAGGGTGGAAAATCAAGATAAACGTGTTGATCATATTTTGCTGGCTTTGCAGACTCTGTTGAACCGAACTGCACACATTTACTGCCAGGGCCGGATTTATATCTCAGGAGACTGTAGGCACAGCAATCTGAAGCGCCCCCCCCCATTGGCCATCACCACTGGACACCTCCACAATGCTCCTAATCTCCACATTGCCCCCACCATCTCCAAATTGCCCCCCATCAGCTGCACATTGCTCCCACCATCTCCATGTTGCCCTCACATTGCCCCCCCTAGGCTCCAACTTGCCCCATCATCTCCATGTTGCCCTCACATTACCTCCCCTCCATTGTCCGTTTCCTACCTCCCCCCGTTGTCCATTTCCTACCTCCCTGGCAGGAGATCTGTCACCTGTGCCTCCTTTGGCACAGTCCTGTAAGTGCTGAGCTCCCGTGCGGTCTCCTAGTCAGGAATGCAGAGCGCTGGGCACAGCACTTACAGGACTGTGCCAAAGGAGGCACAGACCTATCCTGCCAGGGAGGTAGGAAATAGACAACGGGGGGGGGGGGCAATGTGAGGGTGACATGGAGTGGGCGCTGGCGCAGCCAGTGAGGTGGCTATTTTTTTTTTTTTTTTTTAAAGAATAAAATAAAAAAATAAATAAAAAAAAAAAAGAATCCCAATGGCAGGCGCCCCTTGGTGGCGTGCGCCTGTAGGCAGGTGCCTACTTTGCCTTATGGCAAATCCAGCCCTGTTTACTGCCCTGGTCTGCAACCGGTGGCTTCCACCGCTTCTGCCTCGGCACCGGATGCTCCCACAGCCCCGATGCAGGCATGATCAGGGATTTTTCCAGTCACACACTGCTTCTGCAGCAGTATGAGGGGGCCCAGCGCTGTGTCGTGGGTTCCTAAATCAAGTGGGAATACACATGGAGATGGTACCGCATCTCTTTCTCAACGAGACTAGTAAGGTCAGATTCCTGGTCTCGCTCCTGTCCGGCAATACCTTGACAAATCCATTGTGGGAGATGGACAAATTAATTATATATAACTTTACAGAATTTGTGGCCGCATTTCACCTTTTGACCTCTGCCAGGGCGCTGGAACTGTGGCTGAGTACGCTACTGAATTTCATACTTTGGTGGCGGAGGTGGGTTGGAATAATGAGACATTGGTGGCGGTCTTTTTCCAAGGCTTGTGCGACACCATAAAAGATGAGATTGCTGCCTGCGACTTACCTAAAGATTTAGATGAACTTATCATGTTCACCATCTTGATTGGCACGAGGATTAGGGAGAGACCCTTGTTCAGGGAACGCCTGCGCAGGCTCCCGTCTCAACTAGCACCCAACTTTACGCACCCACCCAGTCCTACCATGCTTCCTAGGCTTGAATCTACTGGTAGTGAACCCATGTAGCTGGGGGCCGCTCACCTGTTGGTGGAGAAGATGGCCTTCCGGCAGAGGGAGGGCCTCTGTTTATATTGTGGGAGACCTGGACACCTCTTGAGGTCATGCCCGGTAAGTCCGGGAAATGCCAACACCTAGGATCCTGTCGGGAACAGATCTTAGGTGGGATTTCTCAGTCCCTGGATGTTGTAAAGGGTAAACCATTCCTGGAGGTTATCCAGTCTTGGGCCAAGTCGTCAGTAAATGCGTCTGCATTACTGGATTCTGGAGCTGCAGGATACTTTATAGATGAGGAATTTGCAGGCAGCCATGCAATCCCTTTGCAGTCTCGCTCCTCTCCCTTGGCCATTGAAGCCATAGATGGAAGGCCCCTACAACCCTCTCACATCATTCAGAAGATGCTTCACCTAACCCTGAGAGTAGGGGCCCTTCACATGGAAACCCTGCAGTTCCAGGTGATTAACTCCCCCACTATGCCATTGTCCTGGGGTTTCCATGGCTACAGACACACAACCCCAGGATTGATTGGCACAGTTGTGACATTGTGTCTTGGGCACCTCTTTGCTCCAAGGCTTGTCTCGCACGTCCTACAAGACTACTGTGTATGTCTGCCTCTTTCCTGCCTGAGGAATATATGACCTTCAGTGATGTGTTTAACAAGGAACAGGCTGGTGCATTGCCTCCTCATAGGCCTTTTGATTGTCGTATTGACCTGATTCCGGGAGCGACCCCTCCTAAGGGTCTCGTATATCATCTATCAGTGGAAGGAAGTCATGGAGGGCTACGTGTCCGACGCCCTTTCCAGGGGCATTATACGCAAACCTACCTGACCGGCTGGTGCAGGGTTCTTTTTTGTCAAGAAAAAAGATGGGAAGTTGCTATCGCGGACTGAACAAGTTAATGATTATGAATGCCTACACCATACCCTTAATTACAGAGTTATTCGATCGTATTAACACTCACCATTAATCCTGATGTCCAGTGGAGTCCTCAGCTTGCTGATCTTTCTCTTCTGTCTTCTTTCTTCCATCATCCTTCTTCTCTCTGTGAAATTAATTAATACCAAGCATGAACAAAGACATTCCTGAACCCTTTGAGTGGCAGAGGGGTACGCAACGCAATGCAATGCAAAGCAAAGCAAAGCAATGCGTTGCGTACCTCACTGGCACTCAAAGGGTTCTTGAAAATGATTGGCTGGGATGTGAAGAACATCCCAGCCAATGGCTGTGACAGCAGTGGAAGTGAGCCTACCCATATATAAAGGCAGGTTCACTCCAAATGCCCCCATTGTGTTACGGGCATTGGCCCGTACACAGCTGTAGGGGAGCATCATGGGACATTTGTGTCTCCTCTGCCGCCACCCTCGCAGCTGCTCCAAGTGGCGGAGACACAGAATATAAAGCTAAGTAGACATACTGGGCATTTATGGATGGCATTTATTTATGTCTATGTGGATCATTTTATTTATTGGCATGTTTATTCTTTGTGGCATTACATGGAGGCATATCATATGGGTATATGTATGGTGCACTACTATTGAACCCTTTGAGTTCCAGTGAGGAACTCTGCCACTCAAAGGGTTCAGGAATGTCTTCGTTCATGCTTGGTATTAATGAATTTCTTTTATTTTACAGAGAGAAGACAGAAGACGGAAGAGAAGGCGAGAGATAGGAGTAAGAAGAGAAGACAGATGGACAGTGGATAACAGGGAAGTGTAACACGGATCAGTTAATGATCGGTGCTTGGCAGTATGTCAAACACCGATAGTTAATTGGTTTTTACTGTTCAGTTCCCAATATCACTGCTTTTAGTGGCATTTTGGGAACTAAACGCACAAAACGGACGTTCAGCCACAATACTATCTTTGTGGCTTATTGTCCATTGGAGTTTTAGCTGGTAGGGCCTTTAAATACCGTGTTAAACATGTTAGTTTAACAGCCGGTATTCACTTTGTCCCTACCGGCTATGTTAACATCTACCTTTAAATCTACTCCTAAGAGTCAGGGAGTGGGAATAGTGTGAGAGAATCATACCCAAATAAAAATTGCTTGTGTTGGACATCTAATCCATAGCTGACTGTGTCTATCCATGTCCACTGTCCAGTAAGCAACTATAAATATCAGTATAGCTACACTTAGATCTCTGGTGCACTGTCTTCCTTTCTTCTTGTTTTAGATATATACCTGCGCGAGATGACTCTAGGCTCCTGACAGCAGCACTGAGATTCCTTTGATCCCACACCAGACCTACTATATCACCTACAGCAATTCTTCATCTTCATCTCAGATAACCATCATCTCTATTTGTCTCTTGTGGATACTAACATTCTGGTATCACCCATTCCACATTTCAAACTGTACAGGATCAATTATTTTCATTTAGAACTGGTATTTAGAATTTTCTTTTCATGGGAACTGTTTGACAGACCATTCATTATTATTGTGTGATCAATCATTTCATCACCATCTAAGACTGAATTAATCATTAATATTGTTTCTATTTATTAATTGCCATACCAGATTATCACCATATAAAAAGTTGTGTCTTTCAGACTTTCACTTCATTTTGCATATAGATTGTTTGGTTCTCATTATCTAGTTTCTTTCCATATTATCTAGATTGACTGGTCTAGGGTGGGATATTACTGTTTTTTATTGTTTTTTTTAGAGATTTGCCCCACCAGAGCTTCAATAACCCTCCCCCATCCCTACTGGGTGAGCGTTTCCATAATTTGCCCCACCAGAGCTTCAATAACCCTCCCCTGTTTTTCCTAAGTGTGTTAATTTAATTTAAAATAAAGTAAAATTAGATTTCCTGTTCAAAATTAAGTGCACAGCTACACACAAATTGGCATAGTGCACATGCAGTGTTCCAGATATGCTACTGTTGTTTCCAGTAACTATGCTTGTTATTCCTGAGTGAGTTAATTTTAGAAAAGTACTTATCATAGACTTTTAACTAGGACTGAACCTGCTATAGAGTTCAGCAAGCTCTTTAGGAATGGTGTCCTACCCAGGGTGCAATCTCACTAGTGCCTTTTGCAGATAGGAAATGTCCTAAAGCACATCACACACCGATGCTGTCAAAATAGCAATCCAGCCTCAAAGTGCTAGGCTATTCCTCTCTGAGCAAGCAAAGCAGCCAACCCCAGTCATATGTTTTGGCCTTGTTGGACCTTGTCATTGTGGTGTAGCTGATCTCTCTAGGCTTTGTGAGCAAAGGGTTCCTGTCTAGATTTCCCTTTACCCAAATCTAAAAACAATTTGCACACACAAAAGTATTGACCAAAATGTAAAAATCTAAGTGCAAAAGAATATAAAAGGTCACCAATCAAACAGCTAGTATGTATAAAACCATGAACGGTAATATTATATAAAAATATATATTTATATATAGTGTCCAGATGGGAAGCACTCTCACCATCATCAATCTCTTGCCTGAGTGCAATTGCTCATGGGATAAAATTGGATGTATGAATGTTTTAGACAACTAACAGAACTTTCTAATTTAGAAGAGTTTACTCAAAGCAGTGTCAATATGCAATTCACATTTTCATCAGGACAAAGTGCAATTCCAGTCACCTCCTATATATACAGTTTTCAAATAGCTCACCAAGTCCATGAGTGATAAGTCATTCATGACACCAGAACATGTCCTCCTTTCCCTCTACAGCAAATAAGCGTACAGTATGGAAACATAGCCATTCTCTTTGTACAGTGTGGTTTTGGATAGGGTCTGTGTAACCATGTGATCTATGATGATCAAACAAGAAAACTCAAGAGCCATTAATGAATGAAACAAAATATATACATGTAGCAACTCACAGCGAATGAGGGAATCCCCTGGTAATGGAAGCTCTGTCATGTGGTGGAATCCATCTATGCTGCACAAGCTACAGACAACACTTTGTCCTTCTATAGGTTGCAGTCCTAGGCTTCCTACCATCATTCTCTTGTGCTGCTAGTCATTCTTGGTGAACTTGTACACCACCATTCATAGAACCAATTGCAATAATCTGGACTACACTCAAATGAAGCTCATGCCAAACAACCATACAATGAGAAACCAAAAAAGAGGGAACAATTCTAAGTGCAGTACATTTAATAACATATAAAACAAGAAACGGAACAAAAATGCAAACCCCAAGATAGTATATAGAGTGTTGGGGTCCCCAAGCCCCTGATAGTCTCATAACTGTGTCCTACTTGTCCCAAATCTCTGATACTGTATCACTCCAAACTCATGAAAGAACCTCCTTTCTCTGAGAGTGATGTTGTCCTCCGGGTGAAAGATCAGCCTACTCATGCACCACATGCAGGCTAGATATCCCTCAGGGTACACAATGTGGTATCACAATGGAAGGATAAGACTAAAAGGCTTATGGTATGCAAAGGGGAAGGAGGGAGGGTATTCCCATGGAACAGGGACCGGCACTAAGGAGTGTGCTAAAATCTTAGGCTAAATGCATTTTCTTCGGCATACTGCCGGCTTTTTAAAGAACCAAAAACATGGGGGAAGCACACCACTTCGATTTATATCTTACTTACAAATTAATAAATACATGAGTTCATCAAGTAATGTATTACAATGAAAAGACATAAAATTGTACAATGAAATAAAAACATAATCCTTAAAATAATTGGTATAAAAACATTGTATGTCTGATAAAAATATAAGACTTAAAAAAAACAAATAAATTAACTAAATCAAATGAGTAACATGCTTCAGCAAGGCCACTTACAAACCAAAAAAAAGAAATTCTGAATTTATATATCACTAGTGACATCTATTGGTGGCCAAAAATTGTAACACCACGCTAATTATCTAACTGTAATAAACTGAATGGGATTGCCTCATCTTCTATAGACTGGTGTCTAGGAAAAGTTCTAGCTTGCTTCTGCATGCACTCCACAGTTACAAAATCATTAGGATATAGAACCAAAAAGTTATAACAAAAACCTATCATCCTAGATGGAGTTAAACATATTAAATAAGAAATTAATTCGAGTCTATAATCAAGAACTACCTAAACCCATAATAAAAAATAGTAAAATAGCATATTAATATCAAAGGTAAACTGATCTGCTCCTAGAAATAGCTTAAATGATGTAAAACATTTTTAAGTAAAAGCTGCTAAATCAATATTGATGTTCATAGCATCCGGGGTCATGGTTTTAAGGTCATTAATCCAATATGTCTCCCTTTGCCTTACTCTCAATAATTTATCCACACCTCTATAATTATCCATGACCCTCTCGATGGCCTGCACACAGACATCGTCCAGGTTTTTGTTACAATATGTAGCAAAATTATTGGGCACATTATGAGTCACTAGCCCTAATCTCATATTTTTAAGATGTTATTGTTCACTAATTATACTCTTAAGTTTTCTTTTTGTTCTGCCTACAAATTGCTGGCCACAAGCACAGGTAATCAGATAAAATACATATCACAATTCATGAAATCTTTTATCTGATATTCTTTCCCTGCCTTTGAGCTCCTAAATAGATTTTTCTTATCCCCCGACTTTGTAGGCAACACATGTTGGATTGGACGTTGGTTCTGATGGGTGACTTTGACTGGGCCACATCTCACTATGTCTTATTCTCTACAATTATTGCTTGTTTTTTGATGTTTATAAATATATATATATATATATATATATATATATATATATATATAGCCGAGATTGTAGCCGTATTAGTCCAGTGATGCAGATATAAAATAAGAAACAAAATTAGTATCTTGTAATACTTTTTTTATTGGGCTAACAGAATTATGGTTTGACAAGCTTTCAGGAGAACCTCCCTTTCTCAAGACTAATGCTTTAGACTTTTTATCCCGAGTTTATCCCGAAAGCTTGTCAATCCATAATTCTGTTAGTCCAATATAAAAGGTATTACAAGATATTTTGTTTGTTATTTTACATATATATATATATATATATATATATATATATATATATATATATATATCTTTTAACGTATTAAAATGGATGATTATTAGTATACATAAACTTGGATTGAGTGCCTCATTTATGATCTTTGTTTTTGTGAACTCTTTCCCTTATTTTATAGTCAATTGTATCATTTAAAGTCTCAGAGTACACTAGGCTATTAAGTCATTATCACCCAAATGTTTCTATTCTCTGGTGCTAACTACATCTCTTAAAGGGATAGTAATACCTAAAATGTAAAAAAAAATATGTTGTATGGTTTATCCCCCTGAGTAAAACAAGAGTACTCCCACTGCTGAAAGGTGTTTCATTCAAAAGTCATTAATTTTCAAAGTTGCATTTTTTAGCTGCAATATCACAGTGGCCTGAAATTTTACAGTGGCGCTGTTGCTACACCATCCTATGGAGATTTATGGTCCTGAGACCAGAGCTGTCCATAGGATCGTGTAGCAACAGCGCCACTGTACAATTTCAGGCCACTGTGATATTGCACCTAAAAAATTCAACTTTGAAAATTTATAACTTTTTCAGCAGTGGGAGTACTCTTGTTTTACTCAGGGGGATAAACCCTACAACATATTTTTTTTTACGTTTTAGGTATTACTATCCCTTTAACTATATAAATAAAATTATACATATACAGGCAAATGTATAGCAGAAAATGTAGAGCTTGTATTTAAACATTATATATAATATTTTCTTGTTAAACAATAGACATAAAAATTCAAAGAATTGTCCATTGTACAGTTCTTTGCCTTTTTATGTCTATTGTTTAGCAATAAAATATATTTGATTTTTAAATGCAACTCAACATTTCCTGCTATACATTTATATGTTTATTACAACTGATATTGTATCCAAGGTACTACACTTAGAGTCTTTTTTTCTTTGCTCTGTCTCTCTCTTTATCCCCTTTTTATGTCACACATTTTACTGTTCCTGGATCTGAGAATAAGACAAGACTAACTTCAAGCCTAGTGGGGGCGCCAGACATTAGACCAACTAAGGACTCAGACTAACACTATATATTCAGGTTACTCATTTTTTTCCTCCATTCACCACACTAACAAGCACAAAGAGTATTCCAGCACTATTATTAAAACTCTTTTTTTACAACCTAATTTATTTTCCAGAGTTCCTGTCATGATATTTTAGGAAAGAATTCCTATCTGTACCTCTAACTCTCTCAAGGGCCTGGTAAAAAACATCACCCCTATATCACTTTTCCAAGAATTTCTGTTTCATGACCTGAGCTTCTATTTCAAAGTCATTTTCCCTAGAGCAATTTCTTCTAATTCTCTGAAACTCACTGAAAAGAATATCGTTCATCTAGCTTCAAAGATGTACACTATCAGCATGTAAATACCCATCTGAATCTACATGTTTTCTAAAATATTTTATAATTATTTTGTTATCTGAAATCGACAATATTCAATTATGATTTATTATACAAACCGGTAAACTTTACTCCCATATCATTCTGATTCATGTATTTCACAAATTAATTAAAATTGTCCTGTTCCCCATCCCAAATAAAGATCAAATCATCTATATATCTCTTGTAAAAAATTAAATGTTTATGAAAAGGACTAGAACTGTTTAGAAATAGATTTTTTCAAAATCCCCTATATAAGATGGCAAGAAATGGAGCAAAAGTGGAACCCATCACTACTCCCATCCTCTGTTAGTAGTGTTGTCCCTCAAACCACACATAATTTTACAATCTAGGATATACTCCTGCTGGTTGATTGGAGCGAGCTTCCTGTGAGCACAGTTCAGATTCTTACAAAAGTATTGGTCAGAGACACATAACAAGAAATTAATCTATTATAGATTTTATCAACCTGTATAGGAGTGGTGTTCTATCCATGATGTAGTTTTTTTTAACTTACAAGTGCCTTTCCCACATATAGTAGCTCTCTTAAAGCACATCATACTGATCCTGCCAAAACAGAATTATAACCACAAAGTCCCAGGCAATTTCTCCCTTAAAGGGATAGTAATGTTTCATAATAAAAGCAGCTGTAATTAATCATCATAGTATTTGGACTTTGGAAAGTGTTATTTCAATTCTGTCAGACTTGTAGTTCAAGAGTAATTCAATGACAAAGTATCCCCCTCCCGTCCCTTTTACTGATGTAACACTGCTCAGCCAGAGCAGAAGGGAGGTGCCCAGGTAGATTGCAGAGAGGGACAATCTTCAATTAAGATAAGGGAAAAACCTGAAAAACTTGTCAAAGGGAGCAGGGCTTTAATTGTTCTCATAGGAAGAAGATTGTCCCCTGCTGTTATCTGTCTGGTCTATGGACTGGATTCCACATCTGAGAAGAGATGGATTACACTAGGTAAAAAGGCGGGAGAGGAAACTTTGCTTGTGAATATCTCTCAAACCATAAAGGTTTGAGAGATAAGACTTATATCGTTCTTCATGTTTTTTTAATGCCTACAAAATAAAATAAAGATACAATGAAGTATTACTATCCCTTTAACAAGAGAAGCAGTCACACCAGGCTGTACATTTCAGCCTTGTTGGGCCTCATTAGTGAGACGTATCTGATCTTTCTAGGCTCTGTGAGCAAGGAGTCTACTTCTGGATTCCCCTGACCAAACCTAAGGATAATTTGCATGAGCAAAAGTACTGATCAGAGATGCTCAAATAGGACTGAGGCTGCTATATAATTTAGATGAGAGTTGGTACCATGTTAGCCGTAGAAATACAGGAGGCAAATATAGTTTTTGATACCTTTATTGGCTAACTAAGCAGATTTAGAATGCAAGCTTTCAAGACCTTAGGTCTCTTCCTCAGGCATGTTATACAGATAAATATGAAAACACCTCTCTTATATACAAGTACACATTGCATTGTTTAGAATAGAAATCAGATAAGAGAACTCAATCCAGATCCAGATACTTTGATCAGTCAGTGGTAAATTGTACTCTTCCTCTGAGGTTTTAGAGATATTTAGGATGCACTTGGGTCTGTTGAATAGGTCAATCCATTAAGTGATAATGTGACAAGAACTCTCTGTCCTTATTCAAATCATTACAAATTGCATTAAATTTTAACATTAATTTTACCTCCCATACCTTTCTGTCCCTCTGAGTGTGCAACAGTCCCATCAATACTGTTAACTTAATGTCCCTGACACTGTGCCCATTTTGACAAGAATGTTCTCCCACAGTTGTCTTTGTATTTTTGTTATTAACACTGGATCTATGGGAATTAAACCTCTTATGTAGTGACTGTCCAGTTTCTCCCACATAAAGAACTGTTGGGCATTTTGCACACATGATAAGGTATATTACATTGGATGATTTACAGGTGAAGGTACCATTGATCTTATGGTGTAAATGGGTGTTTGTAATGGGTGCCTTGTCTGTGGCGTAAATGTGTGCACAGGTTTCACATCTCATTTGTAGGCAGGGAGATGTGCCATTTTTTGTAATTTTATTCAGGGCACTCCTTACCATCAGTTGTTTCAGATTGGGACGCTGTCTGAAGGAGAGTAAGGGAGGCTGTGGGAATATGTTCTTAAGTCTTTTGTTAGTATGTAATTTTGTTTGAAGTTCTCTTGATATTTTGCGTAGAACTTCAACCTGGGGGTGGTAAGTGACCACCAGTGGCACCCGGTTACCCTTATGTATTTCTTTGTAGTGCAACAGATTTTTTCTTGGTATTTGGGTAGCCTTCTGTATCTGACTGTCAATAATATTTGCTCTGTAACCGTGTTTTATAAAGTCTCCTCCGAGTCTCTGGAGGTGCTTGTCACGGTCCATCATGTCAAAACAGATGAGGTGGTATCTGATGGCCTGGCTGTATATGATGGAGTTCTTTGTGTGTTTTGGGTGGAAGCTATTGTTTTTCAGGTAGGTTGGTCTGCCTGTTGGTTTGAGGTACAGGGATATAATTTAGCAGGCTCTAAAGGAATGGTAACCTATCCAGAGTGGAATCTCTTTTAGCTCACTAGTGTCTTACACAGAAAGGAAATATCCAAAAGCACATTATACTGATCCTGCAAAATAGCAGTTCAACCACAGACTGACAGGCAATTCGTCTTTGCATATTCAACTTATCTTTGGCATTGGTCACCTCAAAGGTAAAAGGGGAATCCAGATGTAAACCCCTTGCTCACAGTGACTAGAAAGCAGCTACACCTCACTGATGAGGCTCAACAAGGCTAAAATGTATGTCTGGAGTTGGGTGTCTCCCTTGTTCAGAGAGGAGTTGGCTGGCACTTTATGGCTTGACTGTCATTTTGGCAGGATCAGCATGATGTGCTTAAGATATTTTCTCTCTAAGACACTAATGAGTTACAAATTGATACACTATGAATAGTACACATTCTGGTAGAGTCTGCTTAATTCTATAGGATGATCATTCCAAGTAGAACATCTCTGAACTCCACTCCAGGTGCTGTGCACCTTCTAGCTGCAATCTCGGCCGCACTGCTATTTTACGGAGTTTCTCAGCAATCTCTCCACTCTTTTACTCTTTGTTGCTTGCGAAGCTTGTAATGATGTCCAGGCCTGCATTTCTGGGTTTACTCTTCGTAAAAAAGTAAAATGTAATTTTATGTTTAAAGGTAAGTGGTAGGTGAAAAGCTGAAGACAAATAGGAACTGTGTAATCGCTGTGTTCCAAACTCCACTGTTGTCTTCAGAAACTACAATTCTTATTTTATATATATTAAGTATGTTAATTTAATTAAAAATAAAAAAGAAGATTCTATTTACTTTTCAAATTTGAGTGAACAACTGCACAAAATAGGCAGTATTCATGTGCAGCATTCCAGATCCACTGCTATCTCCAGCAACTATTCAAGTTATTCCCGAGTGTGTTAATTTTAGAAAAAGGAAGATTAGATTTACTGTTCAAACTTAAGTGATCAACTGCACACATATAGGAACTGTGCTCGTTCAGTGATCCAGACAATCCACTGTTGTCTCCTCCACTATATTTGTTATTCCTGAGTGCGTTAATTTAAGAATAAAGGAAAAGTATATTTACTGTTCATAGAAAAGATTGAGGTGTGCTGAAAGTAAAAATAGTTCGCCAATCACCACAACAGGCGGTATTAATATAAAAATATTGTAATAAGCTTTAAAGTATATCGTCAAACCAGATAATTGAATACAAAACAACCAATTAAGTCTCTGTGTAGCACTCAAGACCAATTTACAGCTTAGTGTTAATCATAACAGGTATAAAATCAAGTATATTTGTTCTCTCTCAATAAACATAGAGTGAAATGTTGTCAAAAAGAGAGTCACCTGTTAGTACTGAAGAATGAGTGGATGGGATGATGTTAAGATATTTGAATGAGGTAGATGATGTTGGGATATTGGAATGAAGTAGATTGTTCAATAAAACAAGCATGCAAAGTTCAATCCAAGGTAATTTGTACGTTTTCACTTGGTTTCATTTATTGCTGCTATCTCCAACAATGTTCTTGTTTCATTAATACTTAGAAGCTTAGAAATATAAAGAAGAAGCACAAAACAACAGGGGGAGTACAACTAAGTGTAGTAGTTTATTCACCAATACATAAATATACAATACAAATGAGGAAGAAATACACCTGGGGAGATTTACTGTTCAAACTTAAGAGCAAAAGTGCACACAAATAGGCTCCTTGCTCTTGTAGTGTTGTAGACACACTGCTGCTATCTCCAGCAGCTACACCTGTTGTTCCTGGTCCTGAATACTTTAATTTAAAAAAAATGTAAACATTAATATAAACACTCAAGCGGTTACATTTTTTAAAATATATTTCTAGTATTTGAAATACCTAGTGGTACCACCACTGCCAGTGCAACTGGAGCCACAACTAACACCATGAGTGACACCACAATTACCATTTCCAGTGCTACTACTACCAAGTGCCAAGTACCACCACCTGGTGATATATGGAACCCAAAAAATGGACAGGCTGATGCTAGCAGTGGGTCTATTTTTGGTCTAGAAGAGAAAGAGGAGTGAAGTTTGCTGTTGTCTGATCTGTTGATGGAAATGAGCTTTACTCCCACCTCTGTCAAATTCCTTTTGATTAGGAACTGGATTATGACCCAGAGGAGACTGAGGAAGATGAATGTGGGATCATTTTGAGAGTGTTGAAGATGAGCACACAGCAAGGTGCTAGTTGTGAAATAAAAAGAAAAAAGTTAGCCCTGCAGTGCTAGCACTAAATGAAGGACTTGCCACAAATAAATGTAAAAAATTGTCAAAAAGAGACACAGGGCACAATCTGGTTTCCCACAGTTTAGTTAAAAGATAATCTCTTATCAACAAATTGTGTTATATCACAAAATCCCAGTCGCAGGTATAGGAATATAACAGACAGTCTCTTCCAGTTTTAGTGTTAATATTTCAGAACTCATGTTAAGTTAGAAACATTTTCATAAAAAGGTTGATTTTTGCCAAAGAGCCTGCCCTGGACTGGATAGTAAATGGTTAACATATTCTAGAAACTCCATGATTGTCTGCTAAAATTCTCTCTTAAACCTGTGTGTATTAAAATAGACAATGGTCTTATGTGTGAGTTGGGGGGGATGAAATATTCAGATGATATTAAGGGTTATAAATGTCTACTGAGGTCTGAATTCCTCTCATTTCCAGTCAATGCCAATGTCCATTATCTTTGGAGGGAGACATCATGTCTGGAATTCACTCCCTTATCTTATGTGAAAATCTAAGGAAGGGATTAAGTTGACATGTTAGCATAGTTTATGGGTATTACCCACAGCCATATCAGTTTGACGTAATACACTATCACAGTGCACGTGATTGCCCTCCGTGAGCACTGTGCTGTGCTGCAGGCGTCATTGCCATTACTTCCTGGTTGTCGCTCTTAGGCGCATTCGCTATTCTTATAGGCTGCTGGTAATTGCCAGAATGAGTCTCCACCTATATGCTAGGCCTTATAGGCCTTAGCCCGCCAGTACTCCTTTGCCCTTTTGTGGTGTGCGCTAAGCTCTTGTGTTATTCCAATGCTCTGATTCTGTGTATGACTCCTGGCTACATTTGACTCCGGGTACGTTTGATCCCTGACTAATTTGCCTTCCGCTCCGGTCTGACCCTTGGCTCCATCTGGCTACCCGCTCTGGCCTGACCCTTGGCTCCATCTGACTACCTGATCCGGTCTGACTCTTGGCTTTGGCTGACTACCCGATGCGGTTTGACTCCTGGCTTTGGCTGACTGCCTGATCCGGTCTGACTCCTGGCTTTGGCTGACTACACTGTCCGTGCTGACCCCGGCTCCAGCTGACTATCCGATTGTTTCCTACCCTTGGCCTACTGTCTACACTTGCGCTTACCGTGCTCTGTTGTTTCCTTCAAGTGGTGCTCAGTTACTGTGTCAGACCTTGTCTCTGGCATTCCTGTTCTACTTGTTGCCGGTTAGAGCCATTGGGTATACCCTATCATTCTAGTGATCTCAGTCACCATTGCCTGTAGGTTTACCCTAGCATTCTAGGGAACTCAGTCACCATTGCCTGTAAAGTTACCCTAGTGTTCTAGGGAGCTCAGTCACCATTGCCTGTAGGTTCACCCTAGCATTCTAGGGAGCTCAGTCACTACTTCCTGCTCTCCCTAGGGTTCTAGGGAGTCCTGTCTCTGTTGCCTTGTACTACCCTAGTGTTCTAGGGGCATTTCTTTTGTTTTGCCTGGGCCTTTCAGCTTCTCCTGCACTAATAGCTACTGCTATCCTTGCTACCATTGCATACTATAGTCAGAGTGGTATCAGCCCCGGTGCAATCGGTTGATCCTGCTGTCTCCATACCTGGCTAGTGAGGGTTGGGGAAGTGATTAGCACTGTCTTCACACCTGGTCCTGTGAGGGCTGAGGAAGTGCTATTCATATTTATTCTGTTCTTATTTTAATAAAGATATTGATTTTACTGTATCTGTACTTGTCAGTGTCATTATTCCACAGTCATCCATGACATACACCTGGTGTATCACCATACATACAGTTTTTTTATGTTGTTGCTCCACCTTGTGGAGTAAAAGTGTATTTCTACTAGGGTTTTTAATTAAATAATCTTATCAGAGAGTCTACAAAGTTAGTCTCACATCATATGTTGTTCTATTGCTTGATATTGTGGACCTAAATTTTGTTCTGTTGAAAAAATCACATGTGCTTGTTTTAACAGAACAAAAGAAATGCCACCATCTTGGTTGGGGCAACAGTTTGGTTGTATGCCATAATCTCTGGTTAAACCCTTGCAGTGCTATATGGTGTAGCAAACAGGATATTGCCATAGTCATTTTTATAGTATATGTTGCATGCAATGCATTAATATGAGCTTTGCTTTCTAAACATATATTATTTGATTTATTTCTGATTATATTCTTGGTATACTCTGTTACTGGCAGAAAAGTATATACAATGTTTATCTCATCCAAAAGCTATGCAATACTGAAAACAGTAGATAAATACTTATATTCTATTTATCTGAACAGGGACATTTTGTCTTTCAGATAAGTTTCTAAATTTTGAAATATTGTGTATGTGGAAAAAGAAATTGTTATGAGATCTTCATTTTAAATTAGACCCAAGTCACATAACAAAATCTCTTCTACCTTAATTAGCATAGATTATACAGCTTTTGGGGCAGATAATCATATACACTGCAGTCAACTGTATTATCATTAATCATAAGTAACAATTAACACTTGCTATACTGCTGTGTCCAAATATTGCTACAAAATATCTCTGGATACACCTATGTAAGGTATATTCCCGTTTGTGCTGGGTAATGTTACTCTGTGATATTGGTTAATAATTTACTGTATGTCAATTTCTTTAGATATACTAAGTCATATTAGAAGATATATCCTTGAGTCATTTTGTGTTCACCTCTATTCCTGTCATTCTGATTGCCATTATATATGTATTATATTTGTATTTAAATTATATATATATATATATATATATATATATATATATATATATATATGCACAAATATGCATATTCAATTATTTTTACACCTTAACGACCCTTGACAATCATAGTACGTCATGGGTAAACCTGACTTAACGACCCATGACGTATTATGACCGTCATGGAATTCCGGGCTCCCCACGCGGCTGCACACCGTTCGGGGAGTCCGGAATCGTATTCTTTAAAAAAAATAAAATAAATGCTCCGTGGTCCTTAAGTGACCGCCACGTGCGCAGGCGGCCGGTCCTTAAGGGGTTAATCAATTCTGTACTGTGAAGTCTCGTGTCAATACCTAGTTTATGTTAAGATCTCAAATTAATTTAACTACCCATTTTTATTTATTTATGTGAGATATACAAAAATAATTGGGTCTCCTGTTAACTCTTCATGAATCTGCTGTAAAATGCTGTCTTTGGAAAGAGGAGATTCTACCCTTTCCAATAATATCAGTCATGTAGGGTATCTGAAGAGGGTAAAGATATCTGTTCCAAAATGGCGTCTCCGGCACAAACCCCAACTTTTATATTATTGGAAACGGGAGATTTTCTCCTTTCCAATGTTGCCACTCTTGAGAAGATTTGGACAAAAGGAACAAACATCTGCTCCAATACCAGGGCCCTTGAACCTATCATATGCTATTCTTTTTGGTAAGGGCATATCTTGCTGCTTGGTATCAAATGCAGCTGCACTTATAAATAACCTTGTTTGTAGACCTGGACCTAGGGTTCTTCCACACCCTAGGGGCATTGAGTTGCTTATGTAAAGAGAGTTTCTTCTGGAGTAAATGATACTTTTCTACCAGAGGCACAGACCACCATGGGGCAAACTCCTCTATAATTCTCACTAATTCACACCTATCTTCATGGAAACCCAATTAATATCCTACCACTAAAAACAAAAAAACACATTACTACCAAAGACTATACTCATCTATTAATCATACTGACCACCTACCTCTTTCTAAAGCAATACATACCTAAATATACTCAGATCCATATAGCCCAACATTTTAAATAACCAAAGACCAACACTTTTATTTTGGAAGGTGTTTCTGGGAGCATGGCTGGTGGCTTATGGAGAATATTTAGGTTATGACCTACTGAGTCTGACACCTTTTTGAATAACTGAATTAACGATTTAGAGCAAGACCAAAGTATTTTATTTATACAGTCTAATTTATAAACACAGTTTAAACAAACATTAATGTGAGTTTTAATGCTGTGGAGCAATGTGATACACTTATATACACACCACACAGTCTGATCTCCTAAACACAGGGACACCAGGGTGATGCACTTATATACACACAACATAGTCTGATCTCCTAAACACAGGGACACCAGGGTGATACACTTATATACACACCACACAGTCTGATCTCCTAAACACAGGGACACCAGCGTGATACACTTATATACACACCACACAGTCTGATCTCCTAAACACAGGGACACCAGGGTGATACACTTCTATACACACCACACAGTCTGATCTCCTAAACACAGGGACATCAGGGTGATACGCTTATATACACACCACACAGTCTGATCTCCTAAAGACAGGGACACCAGGGTGATACGCTTATATACACACCACAGAGTCTGATCTTCTAACCACAGGGACACCAGGGTGATACACCTCTATACACACCACACAGACTGATCTCCTAAACACAGGGACACCAGGGTGATACACTTATATACACACCACACAGTCTGATCTCCTAAACACAGGGGCACCAGGGTGATTCACTTATATACACACCACACAGTCTGATCTCCTAAACACAGGGACACCAGGGTGATACACTTATATACACACCACACAGTCTGATCTCCTAAACACAGGGACACCAGGGTGATACGCTTATATACACCACACAGTCTGATCTCCTAAACACAGGGACACCAGGGTGATACACTTATATACACACAACACACAGTCTGATCTCCTAAACACAGGGACACCATGGTGGGAAAGAGGAACAGAGAGCTTTGGGTCTCCAAGAGGGATTGTTGCTCCTAAGCAGGGGCCCTTTGGTGGTATGGAACCCTAATATCTCCTAAAGACGGACACTTGGGAGGTATAGAACCCTAATATCTCCTAAAGACGGACACTTGGGAGGTATAGAACCCTAATATTTCCTAAAGATTGACACTTGGGAAGTAGGAAGCCCTATTATCTCCTAAAGAGTGGCACTTGGGAGGTATGAAGCACTAATATATCCTAAAGAGGGACACTTGGCAGGTATGGAGCCCTAATATTCCCTAAATAAGAACACTTGGGAGATATAGAGCCCTAATATCTCCTAAAGAGGGACACTTGGGGGTACGGACCCATAATATCTTCTTGGGAGGTATGCAGTTTATTTCGTCTTTAAGTATACGTCCTCATCTGAAACATGAAGAGGGGAGAACTACTACACATACACTAACTTCCTATCCACAGTGTCCTAACCCTGACCATGTTAAAGTATCATAAAATAACACATATCCCTTGTAAAACAACATAACTGAACAAAATGATATTTGAAACTTAGAATAATAGTATAATTCCTAAAACAAGCTAACAGCTATCCTAAAATTCCATATTACTTCCCCAAAAATTATTAGAAAACAAATGTCACAAAAGTAATCACTTCAGCCCTCTCCTCTTCCAAAATATATTATATTCATTTATGAATGATTTATTTATATTAAATCAAATCACTATGCTCTTCATTTTATCATCAGATCAGATTATCAACCAATCTTTGGTTTTCCAGTTGCTGCTGGATTATAATTCCAGTTATCCTCACCTGGCCATTGGTAAATTGAGGATTATGGGAGATGTAGTCCAGCAACAGCTGGAGAGATACAGGCTTCATACAAGGGATTAAGTACTGCAATGGGCTTATATGGCCCTGTAAAATGTATATTATCCCTAGTAAAGCCAGATCTCTAATTCCTGTCCTGGAAGTTTATGACTTTTGCACTCCTCCCCATACCTATTTAAAGGGATAGTAATACTTCGTTTTAACTTTATTTTATTTTGTAGCCATTAAAAAAACATGAAGAACGATATAAGTCTTATCTCTCAAACCTTTATGGTTTAAGAGATATTCACAAGCAAAGTTTCCCCCTCCCGCCCCTTTTACCTAGTGTAAGTCATCTCTTCTCAGATGTGAATCTGGTTGTAAGACCAGACAGATAACAGCAGGGGACAATCTTCTTTGTATGAAAAGAATGAAAGCCCTGCCCCCCCCTTGACAAGCTTTTCAGCTTTTTCCCTTATCTTAACTGAAGATTGTCCCTCTCTGAAGTCTACCTGGGCACCTCCCTTTGCTTGTGAATATCTCTTAAACCATAAAGGTTTGAGAGATAAGACTTATATCGTTCTTCATGTTTTTTTAATGCCTACAAAATAAAATAAAATAAAGATTAAACAAAGTATTACTATCCCTTTAAGCCTGCTATTAACATGCCTCAGTGCAGGTACAAACAGTCTCTATGTCTAGTGCTAACGAATCTGCCAAGTGTTAATGACTCTGCCAAGTATAAACGATCACAAGTGTTCTGCCACCTGTCTATTGTCACCCATATTGTTTGTCCACCCATTATCTGCTGCCTGCCCTTGTCTGCTGCCAGCCAACTGATGATGATTGTTTACAGATACCCCTTGTCTGCTAACCATCTGACCTGGGCCAACTAGTTTTCAGAAGGTATTTTGTAAATGTACTCTTTGGGAGAGTCATTTATTAAGGCTCTCCATTACAAGTAATAGGAATAGCACCACCTATGGAGCAATGTAGATTACATATATACACATAGAAACATAAATATTATATTTATTTATTTATTTAGAAAATGTTTTACCAGGAAGAATACACTGAGATTTCTCCCATTTTCAGTTATTTCCTGGAGAGCTTTTACAGTAAGAAGTTACATATAACTTACATATACATTATAAATATTTATAATTATTATAATTGTTTATACATTAAATTAATTATACATTCATACTTTCCTGCTTGGTAAAATAAGGGTACTGCTGGAGATTCTTCACTCAAAAGTTAATAGAGTTCATCTATTTTGATCCTGGTGGGAAATTCACTAAGATGTGATAATGAGGTGATAAAGTGGAGATGACTTCTCCAGGGATATCACTTCTCCAGTTCCTATGTTAAAGAAATCTTAGTGCATAGGCTTCATAGAATAACATAGGAATTGGAAAAATGATAAACTGGGGAAGTCATTTCCACTTTATCACCACTTTATCACTGCTTAGTGAACCTCCCCCCAGCGCTCCCATGCAGTTCATATAAAAGTGCCATTTAGGCACAAGTTAGTACATTTTTTTTCCCCATAACAAAAATGTACTGGTCCCTTAACCCTTTGATTGCCATAGATGTATTCAACACATTGGGTTTGCAATGCGTTGGACACATCCCTGGCAATGTTTTCTAAAGACGTCACTAGTGTATTGTGAAACGATGGAGCCTTATGTAGCATTCCAGGGTTTATGGGAACAATAATACAAAAATAAAATCTTGTATAGAATATAATGAGCCTTAACCCTTTGAGTGCCAAATACACTGGATACCTCACTGACAGCACAGGATGAGCAATTCAGGGTATAAACTAACTGTGCGACAGAGGGAAATAAAAAATATTCAATTTCCATATGCAATGCGTTGCGTACCCCTCTGGTATTCAAGGGTTAATTGAATGAGTCTTTTTTAAAATCAGTAGACATTTTTATTTCCTCCTATCACAAGGCTGGTCTCTCCCCAAACTGAGCTTGTTTAGCAAAGTTTATCATTCTTTTTCACTGCTAAATATATAATAGTTTCCTTACTTTAACCTTTTGAAGGTTAAAGGGATAGTAATACTTAAAATGTAAAAAAAAATATGTTGTAGGGTTTATCCTCCTGAGTAAAACAAGAGTACTCCCACTGCTGAAAGGTGTTTCATTCAAAAGTTATTAATTTTCAACGTTGAATTTTTTAGGTGCAATATCACAGTGGCCTGAAATTTTACAGTGGCGCTGTTGCTACACGATTCTATGGACAGCTCCGGTTCCGGGACCATAAATCTCCATAGGATGGTGTAACAACAGCGCCACTGTACAATTTCAGGCCACTGTGATATTGCACCAAAAAAATCAAATTTGAAAATTAATAACTTTTGAATAAAACACCTTTCAGCAGTGGGAGTACTCTTGTATTACTCAGGGGGATAAACCCTACAACATAATTTTTTTTACATATTAAGTATTACTATCCCTTTAAAAGTCTGCAACAAATATATTATGACACGTGTTGCTTTTCGACAAGCCAGATAGAAAACAGGCTCCCAATCAGGGAGTGAGGTGTGAAATGAATCTTTCATCTCCCTAACTGCTGAAGAACAGCACAGGCACATCAAGTAACATAAAGTGCAATTAACATGGGCATAAACAATTTGTACTCAAGCTGAGTCTTTTACAAGTTAATCACTGCTAGCTCCATGTGTTGCAGTATAACTATTATAAACTTACAGCCATTACATGACTCCTGCTCCTCAGAGTTGGCGCTGTAAGCTCCAGAGAGAAGTTAATGATTCCTATTAGCTGCTGTGATGTCGCACATACCTGCACAACCAATAGGAATGAGGCTAAAACTGCTGCTGTCACCACTGACAGTACCAGCATTATAAACTTACAGTGTACAGGTCTTCTCCTTTCCGTAGCTGTTGCTGTGAGTAACATGGAAGAACTTTATTATCTCTATTGGATGCTGTGATGTTGTACACACCTGCACAGCCAATAGGAATGAAGCTGACACTGCTATTCCTACCTCTGGCAAGATCAGCATTTTAAACCTACAGCCCTCAGTGTACAGCCCCCTCCGGACTTTTATTCTCTGGTACAGAGAGCTACAGAGAGCCAGTTGGTGATTGATGCCACACTCACCTGCACTGCCAATAGGAATGAAGCTGACTCTGGCAGCTTCAGCTTTTGAAGGAGGTGTGGGAAAAAAAGCTAGGGGTGGACCAGTACAATCACGGGTTGTAATACTGTTAGACCGTGAGTTGGTTACAGCGTTGTTTAACCACTTCAGAAACCAGGGGATGTGCATCACATTGGGAAGCAATACATTGCACACTTCTCTTGTCCTCAAGGGGTTAACTAACACATGACAGTGCCTGTAAATGACACTAATGAAACACAAAAACAGTTACCTATATTCCCATCACCGTTAAAAAAAAAGTGGCTGAATTAAATTAAAATAAAGTTTTACAAAAGAGAAATCAGTCACAATTCTGATTAATCTATTGTGATTGCCGTAAGAGGAACGACCTGATTAGACATTCCAGTCACAATGGGTCTGGTCATTCTGGGGCAAACCTATGCTATAGCCAGGCCTTTAACCCTTTGAATGCCAGAGAGTTCTCCAACGCATTGCTTCACAAATCCAATGAAGACCACTCTAGCATTAAAGGGGTTAAAAGCCCGATTTACAAGTACACTACTGCTTAATATGAAAGTATATCTTGAAGAGTTTTAGTTTTTCCTGCTGTGTAAACCAAGGGTGCTTCCACTGCTAAGATATATATATATATATTTTATTCAAGTTATTGTACATCAATTGTGCATTCTTTTGAGGATGTAATACCTCTTCCACCTGAAATTTCAAAGTGGTGCTGTTGCCACTAGAATCTTTGGTGTGTTATTGTTACTGACCACAGCTATCCAATGACAACAACACCTCCTAGTGTCAGGTATTCTCATGACAAGAGGTTTTGAATTTGTCCATAGTGTGTGATAACCAATCCACCATTTTGTTTTTGTGAACTCATTGCTTAAAGGGATAGTGATATGTAATTTCATGTTTATTCAGTATTGTAGGCATTAAATACCATAAAGGGTTGAGAGATATTCTCAACTAAAGTTTCCTCTTCCTGGCTGTTTCAGTCAAGTATGCCATCTAGCTCACAGACTTGGATTCTGGTCTGCAGACCAGCTGGCGGCTCTTCAGCAGAGCCAAGATCACGATCTTTAAAAAGAACTACTTCACTGACATGGTCTACAAAGTGTGCCTGCAAAAAAACGACACTTTGTAGACCGTTCTAATTAATTAGTTATTTTTAAAGACTGATCTCGTCTCTTCAGCAGAGATACCGACCGGTCTGCAGACCAGAGTCCAAGTCTGTCAGCTAGAGCACTGATGTCACAGGGGGGGAACTTTAGTTGTGAATATCTCTCAAACCATAAAGGTTTGAAAGATAAGACTTACATTGTTCTTAATATTTTTTTAATGCTACCAACAATATTGCTAGTGTGAGTGCTAAATACCACAAACAGAATGTCCCAAATCCTACCAGTTCAAATTGATCTAGAAAAAATTATCCGAAGGGAAACAATCCTCTATGGATGCGGTGCTGCTAATCTTGAATGGATCCTCTGATACCTCGGCTCCCCTCGATCATACAGAAAACAGAAAACAGAAAAGAGAGCACATACGTTCTTAGTGTTGACTGTCAATTCTTTAAATAAACAGTCACCGTGAAGAATCACCACTATTGTGCCCAATGGTTCTACTCCCGAGGCATATACCAGCCTCTCAGTATAAAAACTTCCACTGTCCTTGTCCTTCGTTCCTCAAACACAGGATGGGTGCTCTCCTCTCCAGATGGAAAGAAACCTACACCTCTGCTAAAGTGATGGAATCCACAGAGTTAGGATAGCAAAATATACTAGGTGCCAACTACGGCTCCAACCAAATCCTGTAAGAGATATGGGACTCCTTAGGGAGTAAGCTGAATTGAGAAGAGACTGTGTCTGATAACTATATCATCAAAAAGTATAAAATTTATTCAGTCTCTATTGTATACAGAAAGATACATATAAACATAAAATGTATATGTGCACATATATTGAAAACATATAAAAAGTGCTAGACCTTATAGTACCCTACATGTTACGTAGCCTAAAGCCACTTCGTCAGGGTTAAATCCATGTTGGCACCTAGTAAATTTTGCTATCCTTACTCTGTGTGTTCCATCACTTTAGCAGAGGTGTAGGTTTATTTCCATCTGGAGAGGAGAGCACCCATCCTGTGATTGAGGAACGAAGGACAAGGACAGGGAGTAAGCCGTACAGATACCCGCACTGGGGGTGATCCAGTGGAAGTTTTTAAACTGAGAGGCTGGTATATGCCTTGGGAACAAGTGAGTAGAAGTATTGGGCACAATAGTGGTGATTCTAAATGGTTCATTTAAAGAATTGACAGTCTACACTTAGAGCGTGTGCGCTCTCTTTTCTATTTTGTATTTTTTTTAATGCATACAATACTAAATAAACATAAAATTAAATATTACTATCCCTTTAAAGGGATGCTCACCAAAAAAATAGAACTGGGTTATATAATGTCAAATATCTTTTTCTTCCAGGCAGCATCCATGCAAGGCTGGTGAGATAGCTCAGTGGTAAATTCCCTGACTATAGAGCCTGTTCAAACCATAAGGTTGCAGGTTCAAATCCCAGCAGGGTCAACTCAGCCCTTCATCCTTCCGAGGTCGATAAAATGAGTACCATTGATTGGGTAATAATAACATCTATTATTTCAGCTGCTGATTTGGTTAATTCCGAGAGCGTGCGCTGAAAGCGCTTTGAGTCCCACTGGGAGAAAGGCGCTATATAAATACAAATTATTATTATAATGCAGTTATTTTATTATAGATTCATAAACTCAAATCCTAAACTTGTAGTTTAAGCTGTTGTATACTAAATGTAGTGTACCCTGTACAGACACAAGTTGTTTAATTGCTTGTGCACAGTTAATGCTATTAATAAAGTTTATTGAGATAAGTATCCACTGAACTTCTATTCAGAAAGGCTGATATCATCTCTCAAACCCACTTACAGACAATAAAACAGTACTACTTCTGAGACTTCTACCAAGACTACTATAATAAATATTGGAAGACCTGGACCATTCGAAAAGGCAGAGCCCATATGAGGAGTAGATCTTAGGCCTCAGAAAACAAAATAAGAATTTTTTTTAATCCCTTAAGGACCCATGACATGCCAGGACTGTCATGGGAAAACTTCCCTAAAGACCAGTGACGGTCCCGGCATGTCATGGAGTCAGGGCTCCCCACAAAGCTTCACCCCATTCGGGGAGCCCTGAATCAGATCCAACAATTAAAAAAAAAATGCTCCGTGGTGATTAAGTGCAGGCCGTGAGCGTGCGCATCCAGACCATAAGGGGTTAACAGAGTACAGGATATTTAATTGTGTATAAACCCAGATCACTTTAGGTGATACTATTCCTTCAAACTGGCATGTTTAGATATATTTCTATCATTTGAATTTTACATAGTTCTAGATTGGGAGATGTCTGTTGATTGGTCAGACTGATATTATGAAGCTTGTGGTCTACAACGTGAACTGGATCTGCATCTTCTTCTCCAAATTAGTAGAGACCGAGTCCTGACCCTGCAGTACCGAATAATCTGTAGGGGAACGAGAAACATGGTCAATGTACGATGAGGTTCTTCATCCTTTTAAGGACCAGAGAAGTCTGCAACACACTTCAGACCCTTCTGGGCCTTAAAGCAGAACTATCGCCCTAAATAAAGTCCTCCCCCATTAATCAGGCATATGGCATTAATCGCTCATAAATACATTGTCATGAAGAAATCTTTCTTATTCTGAGACTGATGGCCAGGCTTCTTGCTTTAAAGGCATCTGCGTACCTGCAACTTCAGTCCCTTCCTGTTACCTTAAGGTACCATGAAGGAAACCGAGAAGGACAGAGAAGGAATGCAGATGTAATAAAGTGGTAGGGAATGCAAGCAGGGTGCTGTGTTGTATAGCTAGGGGCATTAGTAGCAGAAAAAGGGAAGTGGTCATGCCACTGTACAGATCTCTAGTTAGACCTCACCTAGAGTATTGTGTACAGTACTGGAGACCCCATCTCCAGAAGGATATAGATACACTAGAGTATTGTGTACAGTACTGGAGACCCCATCTCCAGAAGGATATAGATACTCTAGAGAGAATTAAGAGAAGGGCTACTAAAATGGTGAATGATTTACAGTATAAGAAATATCAGGATAGACTAAAGGATCTGAACATGTATAGCTTGGAGGAGAGAAGAGAGAGAGGGGATATGATAGACACATTCAAATACATGAAGGGATTCAACAAAGTGCAGGATGGAAGTATATTTCTAAGAAGTAAAACTGTTAGGACAAGAGGCCGTAGTCTAAAGATAGAGAATCACAGGTTTAGATGTAATGTAAGTTTTACTTCACTGAGAGGGTAGTAGATAAGTGGAATAGCCTACCAGGAGAAGTGGTAGAAGTTAATACAATGACAGAATGTAAGCATGCATGGGATAGGCATAAGGCTGTCATTAACTTATGAAAAGACCAAGGACCAAAAAAAATTTGAGGTATTTACTGTAGGAAAATGGGAAACTAGATGGGCTGAAATGGTTCTTATCTGACGTCAAATTCTATGTTTCTTTGTCTCTAAGACAAGACGTCTGCATGTAAGCCTGGCCACCGGCCTCAGAAGAAGAAGGATTTCTTCATAACGGATACTTGTGCGCTATGATATCACTTAAAGTCTTAAAAAAACAGTCATAAAAAATATGTCCTACTGAGGCTCTGGAGCTTACAAATACCAGAGAAATTCTGGAGTGAACTGGCTGAGTCATGAGAAAAACATATATAAGACTCCCATTGATTTAAAGGTTAGTAAAGTTTGACTATGAAAAAGAAAACATTTGTTCTAGGGTTCTACTGCAGAGTACAACAAGGGTACTAATGTTGCTGGGAGATGCTTCACTAAAACATTATAACAACTCAAATTGTCAAGAACTGTTGGGTGTGTTAATATTGCATTCTATTGATAGCTCTATCCAAAGGCTTCCCTCTCCCAGAGATTGCAAAATAAAAAAGCAATGTGTGAACCTTGGTGAACTGAATGGACACCTGGTGGTGCTGTTGCTAACATCTATCTATCTATCTATCTATCTATCTATCTATCTATCTATCTATCTCATATCTATCTATCTATCTATCTATCTATCTATCTATCTCATATCTATCTATCTATCTATCTATCTATCTATCTATCTATCTATCTATCTCATATCTATCTATCTATCTATCTATCTATCTATCTATCTATCTATCTATCTATCTATCGAGAGAGAGAGTGATACATACAGTTACAACTTTTGAATGAAGCATCTCTTAATATTTGGGATACCTTTGTTTTACAAGTCCCATTTCAATCCAATGTGAATTGTATGTGACTCCTCCTCTACAAGTCATGTGGTTTGACCCTTAATTGTTCCATTTCGCCTTAATACACCAGCCTCACTGTAAGGAAATCTTAAAGGGATAGTAATAATTATTACTAATCCCTATATTAAAGTCATATTAAAAATAAATGTATTGCCCCCAGTGTCATCTCTCAGACCTTTATGGTTTGAGAGATAATGGCTCCTAAATTTGCCCTCTCCCTCCCCCTTCCCCGAAGTCAGCATTGTAGCTGACTGAAGGGAAATTCGGTCTTACAATCATCAGGCGGCTCTGCAGCAGACCCAAGATCGTGTTAATAAAAAAAGAAACCTTTCACTAAAACAGTCTTCTACGTGTGCTTGGTTTGTGCTTGGTTTGCAAATACACGTAGAACACCATTTAGTGATTTTTTTTTTTATTAACGCAATCGCGGCTCTGCTACAGAGCCGCCTGATGATTGTAAGACCGGATTTCCCTTCAGTCAGCTACAATGCTGACTTCGGGGAATGGGGAGGGAGAGGGCAACTTTAGGAGCCATTATCTCTCAAACCATAAAGATCTGAGAGATGACACTGGGGGCAATACATTTATTTTTAATATGACTTTAATATAGGGATTAGTAATAATTAAGTATTACTATCCCTTTAATAATCACATGTTATGTTCCTAACCATCAGCTATAAGAGGAGACTACACAGATCACATATGACTTCATTAATTTGTTGGTGCACACCGAAACGTCAACCATCTTTATATAGACACAAAAACATGTTCCCCTTATTTGCCTTTGAAGAAATCCAGTGAATCCTGTTTTTCGATACTCTCTCTCTTTATATATATATATACAAAAGCAAACAGGCAGTGGCACTTGAAGTAAATAATATTTTGCCCAATAGCTGGCACACGCTCTGTAAGGTAAATATAAAGATATACTCAGCCTGGGGCATCCAAAACTGATGAATAACAGCACAAAGCTGTCTTGTTCAATGAAGAAGAGGTTTATTGCATCATTACCCTAACATTTTCTTTCCACAACCATGTATATTTTTATATATATTCTATAATTACTCCAGCTCTACTTAATACATCAACAACACAATGTATAATTAAGTTAATGTCGTCCCTGGCTACACCCTTGCTCTTTTGAAATGTTGAGTATGAAGAATATAGCTTGGATGGAGGATTATGCTAAATGATTTCAATTAAGATTACATAGATGAAGGAGGTTGATCAAGGTAGTGTGCTACTGTCATATTGCTCAGTTGAAACAAAGGCCACTATTCCATTGCAGTTTCTAACAGATTCCAATTGAAGCCTTAATGCTGTCTTAGTGCTGTGTTAGTAATGATGCCTATCTTGTTGTGTTAGTGATGATGCTGGCCTATGGTACAAATAGAAAAATACAGATACCCTGCCAAATTAGCACTCATGACTAAAATATACCAGTATATCTGAATGAAATGAGCAGAAAACATGGAGTAAAACTTAACTTTTAATGATAAAAAAATTAAAAGAAGCATAGCAAATTGAATGTACTATTTTGGTACATACATTTACACATAACTTGCATCAGAGTGTCTCCCTGTGCTCCAGGATATGTTCAGAATGCATGAGCTTTAATTATATCTCCACACCGTTATTTTCCTAGTTTTTTACGAGCATTACAAGTGATTTTGGTGACTGGATTACTGTGGGTATTTGTGCTCACACTCTAATCCTATGCTCAGTAAATGTAAAGTGTGCATATTTAATTGTGGCAAACCGGTTATTTTTGTCCCGGTATTTCTAATTCAATTTGCAATGCTTCTTTTAATTTTTTAGCATTAAAAGGTAAGTCTCATTAACCTCCCCTGTAAGCACCGGATACATACACAATATATTCTGATAACATTATATGAGCTTACGTCTGTCAAAACTGAGTGCACTGGAATTTTTGTTGTTTGCTGGCCTATGGTGCCTTTTATATAAGCGACTGCTTCCTCATATGAATGGACAAGGTCTGCACAGCTGCTTATTGCACCACCTGTAGACCTTTCACAAAAGTGTTGTTAGAGGTTGTGATGTTCATCTAAGCCTCCAATTAAGGCAGACCCATATCAGCACCAGACAATAATATTAGATGCTACTCACATGGGCCAGCCTTCAGACATGCCCCTCCTACATATAAATTGTCAGTGGAACACAGAAGGAGGTGAGTGAAGGAACATGGGAGACAGACATATATCAGGGAGCTACTACAATACAGTTGACCATGTGAGAAAGACCTTATAGCAAACTTAAACTTGATTCATGTCTCTTTAACCAACCTCATAACATAAACTTTGAAAGCATACAAAAATGGGCAGCTTCTAATGTGCCAACCACCAGTTCAATGATGTGAAACACAATTATGATCCAGGGCTTAATAATCCACTAACTACATTGATAAAAAGCTTAACTTCTAATCTCCAACATGTGTTCAGAAAGTAAAGTTGCTCCTGCACCATGTCTATACCAATATGAGACAGCAACAGTGGGATAAAAAATTGGGAAGAGTAAGTGCACAAGGGGAAACATACTTAAAGGGATAGTAATACTTCAAAATTACTATCCCTTATATTGAAGCCCTTTAAAAAGTGAATTAAATGCCACCAGCGGTATCTCTCAAACCTTTATGGTTTGCGAGATAGCCGCTTTTAAACTTCGCTCTCCCCTGCCTCTCCGCTAACATCAGCGTTCTTACTGCAGCAGGGAAATCCCTTCTTTGAATCAAGCAGAGGCGCTTCAGCAGAGCCAGATCTCGTTATAGAAGAAATGATCCTTCACTAAAACGGTCTTCTACGTGTGCTTGGTTTTAGTGAGGAATCTTGTTTTCCATAATGAGATCTCGGCTCTGCTAAAGAGCCTCCGCCGGTCCCGGGACCGGATTTCCCTGCTGCAGCAAAAACAATGACGTCAGCGGAGAGGCGGGGGCAGCGAAGTTTAAAAGCGGCTATCTCACAAACCATAAAGGTTTGAAAGATGCCGCTGATGGCATTTAATTCAGTTTTTCCAGGGCTTCAATATAAGGGATAGTAATTTTGAAGTATTACTATCCCTTTAAAGTTTGTAGATGACTTATTAATTAGTATGTTCAAGAATCTGTATTAGCCGCACTTTTATTTTCTTTGCAACAGATGAGTGTCCACACTGAAGGTAGCAATGTTTAAAAAGACAAATGAGAACCTCTCACTTTTATGCAATGCAAGATTCTCATGTCGCCATTTTGTACATGGTGACATGGTTAATGCGGCTGCTAGCCACGCAATATTTTAGACCATAGGATACTGCTGTATATTGGGCACCTATGTAAATCCTTCTGTTAAGATACTTATTCATACAGATATTGTAGAAGATGTTTAAAGTGGACCTTTCATGGTCAGAGTTTTTGTAAGTTAGAGAGGTCTCCAATGCTTTGTTTCACATGACATTGTAGACCTGCCGCTCATCCAAGGTGGTTTCATATGTGTGATTGTGACAGATCTAGATTTATGTCAATGAGTGAATATGGACTCACCAAGAAGAGACCTGTCATCAGCATGAGGAAGCCAAGAACTACACCAAGAGTGATAAGGATAATGACATAAGGTAGAAGGCCTGATGTTTGGCTCCCTGTAGGGAACAGAAGTTACAGGATGAAAACAGATGCCCACTCAGGAAAGGTCAGTACTAGTGTTGAGCGAGCACCCCGATGCTCGGGTGCTCTGACCGAGCACCCCCTGAGGCTCGAGTGCTCGGCCGAGCACCCGAGCCCCATTGCATTGAATGGGGTGACACGAGCATTACACCAGGCACCCCCTGCTCTGATGAGGGGAGGGTGCCTGGTCAATGCCCCCCTTCATCTCCGCAATATCCCCCTTCATCTCCGCAATGTCCCCCTTCATCTCCGCTATGCCCCTCTTCCACAATGTCCCCCTTCATCTCCTCTATGCCCCTCTTCCACAATGTCCCCCTTCATCTCCTCTATGCCCCTCTTCCACAATGTCCCCCTTCATCTCCGCTATGCCCGTCTTCCACAATGTCCCCCTTCATCTCCGCTATGCCCGTCTTCCACAATGTCCCCCTTCATCTCCTCTATGCCCCTCTTCCACAATGTCCCCCTTCATCTCCGCTATGCCCCTCTTCCACAATGTCCCCCTTCATCTCCGCTATGCCCATCTTCCACAATGTCCCCCTTCATCTCCGCTATGCCCCCTTCATCTCCGCAATGCCCCCTTCATCTCCGCAATGCCCCCTACCTCCAGTCCCTGGTGGTCCAGCGGAGCGTCTTCAGATCTGTGCCTCCTTCGGCACAGATCCCCGCCACCCGAACATGCCGGGCGAGCACATGGCGGTACTCGTACGAGTACCGCCATGTGCCGAGCAGAGCGATGCTCGAGCCGATCCGAGCATCGGCCGAGCATGCTCGCTCAACACTAGTCAGTACTAAACTTCTATAATTATTTCTGTCTGCCCTTCTCCATCTTTCTCTATTGCTCCCTGCAATCCTCTATTGCCAAATAGGAATAGGATTAAAACAATCTTTAACTTAATGTGTGCAAGTAATTTTCTTGAATTTACATGGTGTCTTTTGCACCATGTAATTTCAATAGAATTACTTGCACACATTAAGTTAAGGAATTTTTAACCATTTGACTGCCAGAGGGGTACACAACACATTGCAACATCTCATTTCTATTTGGCAAAAGAGGACGTTCTGCTGCAAGCTCGATTTTATTTATTATCCTTAATAAAGATTTGAAAATTAATTTATTTTTTTCCTTTTCCCCTTGTCCTTCTCTCTCCTTTCTAGCCTGACATCTGATAGTAGGATCCCACACTGGGGATTATTTATGATTGTGCAAACATGGTAAATAACGTCCCTCCCCGCACAAGGGGACATATTTTCTTTGGAACACTGGACCTTCCTAGCATTCTAGGGGCTGAAAGCTCTATTTACATTTGTGTCAACAAGGGGAATGTTTATCCATTTGTACCAGAGATGTATCCAATGCATTGCACTCAAAGAGTTATTTCTCCTCTGTGGTACGGTTAGTTTACACCAAGAGTGTTGCAGTTTCTTATTATCAGGGGAGGGCTGGCAACATACGGCCCAGGGGGCAAATACAATTAAGTGGCCCATATCGTCTATCATCCAAGCCCATTGTCCCAGCCCACCCCTGCTTTCTTAATTTTAAAATTGTCCTTAATGCTGTGAATTAAAGCAAGTGATGCCACAGAGCTTACTGTTGAAATGAGGCTTCATTAGTGATACTACAGTGCTTACAATTTAACCCTGTACACAACACGTTGCTTTTTCAATGCGTTGTGTACCCCTCTGGCACTGAAAGGGTTAAGTAAAGACAGAACAGTGATGCCATAGAGCTTGCAAGGGAAATGGATGATGCTACTAGAGCAGCTATGTTTGGATTGTAGCTCTGATGTATCACTTGCATATAGATTCATTTCATAAGTTATGTGGTATCACTAGTGTAGCTCCCTTTACAGCAGCAAGTGGGAGATTGAGTGAGGCACTGACCCACCAGCCCAGACACATGGCCAGCCCAGGGGGCAATTGCCCCTCTGCCCCCCAGGCCATCCCTCCCCTGCTTATTATATGAAAGTTTCTTCTACAATTTAACTAGAAGTTGAAGGTGCTGCTTTTTGCTTTTGTACATGAATCCCCATATGTTTATTATCAAATTAAATTTCTTCTATAATTCAACGGTTCACTTTTAAAAGGTTGCACGCAAAAGAGCGTGAGACCACTTGACTCACTAACTATATCATGTCGCCTACGGAATATCGCATTGAATATTTCTAGTCTGTCACTAGGTATCTCTATATCTGATGCGTAATAAGTCAATGCTGGCACTGCAGGAGTTAAGACATGGGAAGATTTCACATACTAGTAAGCTGCTGCGCTCCATCCTGTCATGCTTTACTGTCTCTGGTTCTCAGTAAGAATTAATCTCTTGCGTGTCCTATGGGTGTCCAGTGCATTGCTTGGTAACTAATTGGAGTCCCTTCTGACACTGAAGAGAGTTAACTGTATACTAATGATCAAGCCTGGATTCCAGAGCAGGGGAGTGAGAGGCCGCAGCGGCTTACTAGTAAGTGAAATCCTCTCATGTCTTAACACTTGCGGTGCCATCATTGACATATTACGCATCAGATATAGGGAGACCTAGTGACCGGCTCTTGAATTATTCAGTGCAACGTTCTGTAGGAAACTTGACAATCTTGCGCTGTCATGCAGTGCGAGATTGTCATGTTTCCATTTTTAATCAGGTGACAGTTAGTGAGTCAAGTGGCTGCAAGCTCTTTTGTGTGCAACATTTTAAAAGGATACCAATTCAACAATGTACTTACAAGAAGATACTTACCGGAAGTTCTTGTAGGTGTTTTGGTTGCAGTACCTGGCACAAAAGATAAAAACACTAATCAAAAACTCAAAATAATAATTTGGTGGCTCAAATGTGCAAAACTATGGAGAGAAGACACCGTTGTGCTGCACGACAACGACCCCACTCCAACAATCTCAATACAAATAGGATCAACAGTCTAGCACTGCACAGGTGACTTGTATTCTACATGCAGATACAGAGACTACAACAATGTACAAAGTATATGAATTTATTATGATGTAAATGTATCATGTAAATTTGAGTGCTAGACTGTTGGTTATACTAATCAAACACTGGTATAACAAATAGCGAGTTAGTGAAATATTTTATCTTAGCCTACAGTTATTGAAGAAGACTGAAATGTTTAGTGGCACAACATTTTGGTGAACAAATCTCTTCATCAGGTACTTTCAGAGACAACAAAGGAATCATTCACGAGAAAGGGCAATAAAGTTCAAAATGTTTGGGGTGTTTTCCCACCCTTCTTTCTGTTGCTCATTTAATAAGACAGATGTAACTCATTGTTATACTTTCATTGTGATTTTCATCAGAAATGGTGGTGTACCATTGCTAGAAATAACTCCTTTCTGTAAAAGTTTGCAGAGGTGATTGAAATAGACAGATTTACAAAATGATAGATACACAGCAACAACTATCTAGACAAGCTGATATTTTGTGATCTAGGTCAGTAGTTTTCAAATGCTATCTTATGACAGAGCTCCTTTGTTACAAAGGAAATAGATGTGCAACCCTAACAATCAAACCCCTTTAACCCCTTGGATGCTTGCTTGGTCTCTAATGAATTTTCTTACTAGTTGGTTTTGTTCATTTATGATTGAATTATTAGTTTAAAATATATCAGAGAGCATTAAATAGGAAATTGCATCTGGCAGAGGGAATTCTTTGCCCAAGGAGGTGGTTATGGCAGATACAAAGGATACATTTAAGAGAAGATTAGATACATTTCTTTCCAAAGGGAACATACAGAGTTATACTGTTTATCAGTAGGCAGATCAGGAAGGTCTGATAAAGACTAACTTAATTGGTAGCAGGAAAGCTATAAAATTCTCAGTTACTGAGGTATGAGGAGAAGGTTGAGCTTGATGGACTTGTATCTTTATTCAACCTAATTTACTATGTTACTATGTAATTATTTTTTAGAGGGGGAATATTATAGTGCTTATTAAAAGTTACATTTAACAGGAAAGCTAATGATACTGTGTGAAATGTTACATTCTTCAATTCAGCTACTGCTAGTGAAAGAATCACACATGGCCACCATAGTGTTGTTCCACTTTCTACCACATAAACCACATAGGCATATGCACTAATTGTCACCTTGGCAATTGATTACATTTTTTTCTGTGTAAACCCTTTTACCTCTTCAGTAATACCATTGGGTTGCATGTAATACAGTTTGAGAACCACTTTTTGCCTGCATGGTGCTGATGGCTTGCACCAGAATTGCTGTGATTTGCTTTTGCACAAGCATATGTTTATTAATGAGCACTTTTATGACAAATAACGAGTTAATGCAATATTGTGTCAGCACACATCAGAGAACAAATTCCTTCATCAGGTGATTTCCAAGACAAGCAGGAAACTTGCACAATGAAGGTCAAGACATCCAGAAATGTTGTGGGGTATTATTGGGTTTCCTAACCTTCTCCTGTTGCTCTTTTGAAAAAGGGAGAGGCAGATCTTCACTATATTTTGCACTGAGTTTTTGTTATGAACATTAGTGATCTAACATTGCCAGAAATAATTCATCTCTGGCTCATTTTGTAAAGGAGATAGGAAAACAATGTTTATGTTAGTTTTTGTTGCTTATGTCATTCAGTTTAATTTCACAGAAACACGTTTATGATATTTGGAAACCCTACACATTTTACATGTTATGAAACAGTAAAGGGATTTTGGAATCACACTTTTTATAATCAGAACAGAAGAAACTTACTTGTTGAAGAAGTTGTTGGTCCTTGGGTTGTTGTTATAGTTGTTGTTGTAGCTGTTGCAAGAAAAAGTCAGGTTTACAAATTGTGTACACGTACAGGAATCAATGTCTAGACAAGACCATGCTTTGTGATATAATAACTGTGTATTAATGTTATCTTCTGGCAAGTCATAGGCTGCTTGTTTGTAAAACTCAGGGTTCGATGCTCAGACAGCCTCTTTTCTGTTCACTTGCTATAGTAACCACCTGATTAAACACAAACGTAACTAATTGAACACTACTAATAAAAGCTATTTTGAACTCACCAGGAACCTGTATTTTTAATATTTTTTGTGTGTATTTTGGGAGGTTTTGGCTCTTGCTCTCTTGGTGGTAGCTCCCCAAACAGGGAGATAGCTGAATTAGGGAAGGTATAAATGCCTCCCTCATTTCCCTCACAACGGTTTTGTTCACAGTAGCGGTAAGGTGGAATCACTGTTTTTAACTGCATTATGCCAAATACGTGTTCACCTATTAAAGGCAGATAGAGACTTGCCTTAAGCTGGGGTGCCTTGATGGGGGCAGGCAAGCTTTCTATATCCTTGGTCAAAAAATATGACATGAAACTCCACTGTTTTATTTGTAGCAAGTCATAGGCTGCTTGTTTTTAAACATCAGGCTTTAATGCGCAGATAGCATCTATTTTTGTTCATCTTCTGACAAAACCCATTTGTTTTAAATTAAATCCCAGTAGAACCTTAAAGGTATAGTAATGTTTCATAATAAAAGCAGCTCTAATTAATCATTATAGTATTTGGGCCTTGGAGAGTGTTATTTCAATTCTGTCAGAGTTGTAGTTCAAGAGTAATTGAATGACAAAATATCCCCCTCCAGCCCCTTTTACTGATGTAACACTGCTCACCTCAGAACAGCTGGGAGGTGCCCAGGTAGACTGCAGAGAGGGACAATCTTCAATTAAGATAAGGGAAAAAGCTGAAAAACCTGTCAATGGGGGCAGGGTGTTTATTGTTCTCACAGTAAGAAGATTGACCCTTGCTGTTATCTGTCTGGTCTTACAACCAGATTCCATATCTGAGGAGAGCAGTGCTACACTAGGTAAAAGGGGCAGGAGGGGGGAACTTTATCATTCATTTATTCTTGAACTACAACTCTGACAGTATTGAAATAACACTCTCCATGGTCCAAATACTATGGAGATTAATTGGAGCTGCTGTTTTTGTGAAACATTACTATCCCTTTAAGATTCAAACCCCCTACCAGGCTACCTTGGTCTCCAATGCATTTTAATAGTAGTTCATTGTGTTCATTTATGACTAAATTATTAGTTTTTAATGGGGCTAATACATTATAATGATTATTACAAGTTACATTTAAAAGGAAAACAAATAATTATCCTGGTCTGACAACCTTATGTTTACTGTAAAAAAAAAAAACTGCATTAGTCAAAAATTACTTTTCTCTAGCCTTAATAGATGCTCCTTCCATTTTTTGCTGAGCTCTCTGACTAAATAGTTCCCTAGAGAGTTAATTGGATTGGATTCAAACATATCTTTAAATGGTAAAATTGTAATCGTATCGCCCCCCCCCCAAGTTTGTCTAATTATTTCTGCATGTTTGTTATCAAATGAAAATTTCTTCCATAATTGAAATGGTTAGTAGATACAACCAGAAGCTGTTGTAAGTACTTTGGCTGTAGTATCTGGCACATAAATGAAAAGTCACTAATCAAACACTTAAATAGCAAACAGTGAGTTAATGCAATATTGTATCTTTGCCTTGTAATTGAAGAAGACTGAAATGTTTAGTGGCACAGTGTTTCAGAGAACAAATCCCTTTATCAGGTTATTTCAAAGACAATCCAGAATCTTGTTTGATAATGGACAGAGGTGTAACTAGAAACCACCAGGCCCTGGTGCGCAAATTGCCATGGGGCCCCCAACCCCACCATACAACTCCACCCCAGAAATGCCACTTATACATTATTTTGTATTATAACTAGCACACAGGAATAAGGAGAGACATACATATTCCACCAAAAACAACTTTATTAGGGACAAGAACAGTTCAGGCAACATCATCCTGAAGAGCTGTATCAGATGTGTTATCAGCTGGCCTAGCATATACCCCAGCTCCTTGCCCTTATTATATTATGTACCTTACAGAAAGTAGTACTTACCAGGAGTGTAATTGGAATTACTACGCCCCAAGGCAATTAAGACTGCCCCACATATACCCACCCTAACCCTGCCTTCTTTATCATTACTCACTACCTTATTAATTTATGAATTTATAACAAAATACACTCCAAATTAGTGAGTTCTTCAACAAGAAAAATCCTGCTTTGATTTGTAAATACAAATACTCCATTTGCCACTACCTCACATAGGATGTGGCAGCCTAAATCTGTCATATGGTAAATGCAAAAGAGTACAAACACACCAATAAATACGCATCTGACTAATAACAGAAATATAAGTGCATTTCTTAGCATGTTTAACCAGTTCCACATACAAAATATATGCTTACTAGTTGAAGAGCCCGTTACACGGGCCACAGTGCCACTGCCAGCCGGTTGTGGGGCAGTCATGCGCAGTAGAGACTGCCCGCGCCGCGGCTGATACAGAGCTGGACGCTTCTTTGGAACATCCAGCTCTGTATCAGCCGTGGTGCGGGCAGTCTCTACTGCGCATGACTGCATCGTTACACACGTTTTAGCGAATTATTATATAGGATTATACAGACTCCTAATACCCCAGACAAGCAAAATGAAGTACACTGCATGGAGGGACACCAGTCTGGCAACTCAGTGTTTTATAGTAAGAACTACTGTAAAAGCACGTGTACACAGGCCAAGGTCTGGGTAATGTTAACCCTTTGCGTGCCAGAGGGGTACGCAAGGCATTGCTTTGCAATGCCTTGCGTACCCCTCTGGCACTCAAAGGGTTAAGCGGCCACTACCTCACTGCTCCACGCAATGCATTGCGTACCCCTCTGGCACTCAAAGGGTTAAGCGGCCACTACCTCACTGCTCCATGCAATGCATTGCGTACCCCTCTGGCACTCAAAGGGTTAAGCGGCCACTACCTCACTGCTCCACGCGATGCAGTCTAGCATCGCTTCACTCACTCGATGCAATCATGTGCAGTAGAGACTGCCCGAATGCGTGCAGTCTCTACTGCGCATGACGGCTTCTGACAAACATCTTAGCAAATTATTATATAGGATGTTAAGCCAGCTTGCCCCACAGTTCTCCAGCTGTTAAACTGCAACTTCATCATCCACTGATAAGTGTTTTGAGCAAGTAATAATCCAAAGTTCAGAACAACAGTCAGACAATATAGGAGTATAAACTTAAAAACTGTCCAAATACATTGACAGATACAATTCAATATCAGTGAGTCAATAAGTATGAAGCCTCATATATAGAATACACAATCTCTTCCCCAGTGCTGTCATAGAATAAAGGCACAGTACACATAAGAATGAGCATCAAGACTTTCAGTACAAGGCTGAAAACAAGGCACATCAAGAGGATGTAGTTGGCAGCTGGTCATAATTCCTAGTGATTTATTACAAAGGGACCACCACTAATCAATATTAACCCTTTTAGTGCCAGAGGGGTACACAATGCATTGCAAAGGGTTAAGCAATAACTCAGCTCCATAAGGTAGTGTAGCTGTGGTCCTGTAATAATCATTGATGATGCAATAGTCATGTAACGGCAAAAGAATATACTATGCCATTTTAACTCAGCAGATAACATAACAGCCCAACAGCTCTGCACTGCTAGGGCTGCAGGGGCCTCTACTACATTACTGCAAGCTGAAGGCATACCTGAATCCAAAATGTACAAGCTGTAATGGACTCTGCCGGTGCATGCATGACTGTTTGTGAACCACATGCTCCCCAATGCCATGCTGCTGTCTATGGCGTCACGCTCGCTAGTCAGCCAATGAGAGAGGAGCAGGCTTACAAAACTCTCCTCTCTCATTGGATGCTGGTGCATGTGGTTGAGAAGGCACCGGACTAACAGATATTGTTTAGGTAATACCAGGCAGAGTGGTAGACTGGCAGGCTGACTTAAGAACATTCAGGCTGTCCACCGATATACTTAGGGCATCGGCCCCTGGGAAGTGTGGTCTCAGCAGGGGGCAACCGGGCCCCCTGGAGTGACGGGCCCGGTCGCAATTGCAACCCCTGCGAACACGGTAATTATGCCACTGATAATGGACAAGACATCATAAAATGTTGGGGGTCTTACTTGCTTTCCCCCAATCTAGAAGAGACCGTAAATCAATGTTTATACTATTTTGTTTATGTTTATGTAATTATTTTATATTTCACAGGGACTCTTTTATGATATTTGGTAACGCGTCACATTTTGGATCTTATGAAACAGTAAAACGATTTTAGAATCACATTTTTTATCAAGAGAAGGAACTCACTTGTTGGTGTAGTTGTTGTTTCTGTGGTTGTTGTAGGTGTTGTTGCTGTGGTAAGAAAAAGACAGATTTATAAACTGAGTAGATATACAGGAACAACTATCTAGACAAGTTCATGTTTTGTAATCTAGATCAGTAGTTTTCAAATTTTATTTTGTGACAGAACCCTTTTGTTTCAGATGAAATCCCCTAACAATCAGCTCCTTATCCCTTTGCATGCTAGCTTGGTCATTAATGCATTTTAATACTAGTTGGTCCTTTTAATTTATGACTACATTATTAGTTTAAAATATATCATATAGCATTAATCAGGTCATTGTAACTAATTTTAGAAGGTTGGCTACTTTATAATTCTTATTACAAGTGAAATATATCAGAAAAACTTGGAATACTGTATGAAATTTTACACTCTTAATTCATCCATTAGTAGTAAAAAAAACAACACATGGTCACACCGGCCTTGTTCCACTGTCCACTAGTAGTCGCAAAAACACATGTGCATATGTACTAATGGTCACCTCAGCCTTGTTCCACTCTCCATCATTAATTACAACTTTTCTGTGTAGCCCTTTAATACTTTTTCAGTGATCCCCAAGGGTTCCATGGAACACAGCTTGAGAAACACTGTTTTAACTATGTGATGCTGAGGTTTAAGAATATTTAACATATATATTGAACCGATTTCCAATTAAGTTTCAAGTGGGTAAAACATTCCTTCCTGACTCATAAAAGTATTCTGAAATCTCACTGGACAAAAATGGAACCTGCAGTGAAACCAGCTGCCATAGTTCAATACTTTTCTAAGCTAGAAATGTATCCAGTTTATTTTAAAAGCATCTATAGTATTGTCAAGCACAGTCTACTGAGGCAAAGAATTTGACAACCTTACTGTAAAAAAAAAACTGCATCTGTTTTCGTAAAAAAGTACTTTCTTCTTGTCTTAATGAAGGCTCCATCTGTTTTTTTCTGAGCTCTGACTGATATTTGGTAACCCTACACATTTTGAATCTTATGAAACAGTAAAGGGATTTTAGAATCATACTTTATCATGAGAAGAAACTCACTTGTTGGTTTAGTTGCTGGTTCTGTGGTTGTTGTAGGTGTTGTTGTTGCTGTGGTAAGAAAAAGACATGTTTATAAAATGCTACCCAATGTTGCTCTGCTGTCTATGCCGTCACACTCGCTAGCCAGCCAATGAGAGAAGAGCATGCTTACAAAACTCTCCTCTCTCATTGGCTGCTGGTACATATGGTTGGGAAGGCACAGGACTGACAGGTCATTGTAAATATTTTTTTTAGAAGGGGATACTTTATAATGCTTATTACAAGTGAAATATAACAGAAAACCATGGAACACTGTAGAAAATGTTACATTCTTAATTCTTCCACTGCTAGTGGAAAAACACACACATGATCACAACAGCTTTGTTCTACTGTCCAGTGGTAGATACAGAACCATATATGCACAGAGTATCAGGGACTTCCTACAGAGATCCATGATTGAACGTATACCGGAGGACAATCTGAGGCTATTGGACTCACCTTTCACAGTAAAAGGATGTTATTGCGGACACACAGTCAGGAAACCCCATGATCTATTATAAGACCTTTCAAGCTACCCTTTTGCCCCACATGTGAGGAGCTCAGTTTGCGTTGTCTGTTTTAGAAGCGCATATAACGCTGATTCCCAAACCTGAAAGAGATTCAACTGTTTGTTCAAATTATTGGCCGATTTCCTTATTGAACAATGCTGTTAAATTCTATGCTAAACTGATTTCAAACCACCTCAAAGCATGTCTACTACAAATAATTAATTGTAATCAATCTGGATTTGTTTCCGGTAGAGAGACGTGGGATAATACCGTAAAGGCCTTTTCGTTACTGTTTACTGCGTTATATAAAATCATCCCTACTCTATTTCTTACGGTCGATGCAGAAAAGGCCTTTGATCAGGTAAATTGGATTTACTTAGAGGAGCTCCTTGAGTCTCTGTGATTCAGCTCCCGGAGTAAGCATGTGTCTATATGCAGCCCCTACAGCTCGATTGAAGATCAGTGGTTTCTTACTGGACTCCTTTGCTATCTCAAATGGGACGCTCCAAGGATGCTCCCTCTCGCCACTCCTTTTCATCTTATCCCTGGAACCTTTACTAAATTTAATTAGTCAACACCCAGATATTTTGGGGCTCCAGAGCACAGATGGTGAGACTAAATTATCGAGCTTTGCAGATAACATTCTGCTGTTTCTGTCATGGCCAGAACAGCCCCTACCAGCACTTTTGGCTCTCCTCCAGGAGTATAGCAGCATATCTAATTTTAAAATGAATATGCACAAATCTGCAATACTGAACATTAATTTGTCCCCTCCCTTGCAGAGGAAAATGCAACTCAAATATCCTTTTAAGTTGTCTCCGGGAAAGATGAAATACCTGGGCATATATGTAACTCCGGATCTGCATCAGGTGGTGAATATTAATTTTGATTGTCTTCTTACCACCCTGACTAATGACTTCCAGAGGTGGACAAAATTATTTGTCTCATGGTTTGGAAGAGTGAATTTAATAAAGATGATGGCATTGCTTAAACTCTTATACTTTTTAAGACAATTCCAATAAGATTTTCTAAGACTCAGCTGGTGAAACTTCAAACACAAATTGACTCCTTTGTGTAGGCCTACAAAAAACCACTTATTCTGGTCACCTGTCTATATATGCTTTCAGCATGAGGTGGAGTGGCACTACCTGATGTTGTAGGCTGCTACATCTCATCGACGGTCGCTTTCCTTTTAGATGTGACCTCGGTCCCTCAGATAGATTAGGTCAGGGCGCTTCTTATACACTTCCCATCCTGTATTGCTGGGAACTTGCTGTGGCTGAACGTCAAAGACAGGCCAGAAGTCTTTCATTCTCATCCTATCTTCCAGCATCTGATGAGAACTTGGGATGCATTCAATAGCAAAGCTGAGGCTTCCACTTTTCTATCCCCTTTACTTTCAGTTCTGGGAAACCTGGGATTTTCCCCTGGCCTTGAGGTCCAGTCCTTTCAGGTTTGGAGAAGTAAGGAACTTCATACAATACAAGCTTTACTGCCGACCTCAGGTTTACCCACATTCGATACCCTGTCCTCAAACCACTCTCTTCTCACCTCAGAGTGGTGGAGATATTTGCAGATTAAACACTACTCGCTCTCCTTACTGTCTGGGGGATATGTGTATAGAGATTTGATGACATTTGAAAAGGTTTTTCGTTTGGGTACCATGACCACCAATACCCTGACGAAGCTGTATCATTTTCTGTTTCAGGTTCCAAGCAATAAGAAGCCTTCTTTTATTTTAGCCTGGCTAGATGATCTGCAGGTTTCTTTCTCTGCTTTACGTTGATATGGTTTGTTACGAGATATATTCTCTGACACACTTAGCACTCTGATGAAAGGATCCAGCTATAAATTCTTTACATTCTGGTACATGACTCCAGTCCTCTTACATAGGATTTCAAAGGAGACATTCTCTCTGTTTCGGAGGTGTTTAGGAGGGCATTATGTTCCACATATGGTGGACCTGTCCGGACATTGTTCAGTACAGGGAAGGAGTTCTTTCATGCATCAATTCTGTGTTATCTTTCTCCTTACAGATAGACCCATTTATCTGCCTATTTCATATTCTCCCGGCTATCCCACTGATTCCATCCCATTCCAAAATATTTCTCCAAATAATGCTACATCATGCTAGACAAAATATACCTAGGCACTGGAGACTGACCTCCTCCCCTTCACTTAACGTGTGGCTGGCTGGGGTTAACAGGACTTTAGAACTTGAAAAGTTGCATGCCCGGGCACTTTGCATGCATTTCATGAGACTTGGTTTCCTTGGCTGACCTACTGGGAATCAAGGCCACTTCCTTAGGCCTGTAGTCGTTCAGTCACTGTGAAACCCTGTGCATGATACAGTGCACTGATGATTTCTAAACTCCTGTTTCCCCCCACCTCCTCCCTTTTGATCACCACTTAGTACTGGATTGGGGCCAGTCACCTCTTCATTTGACCCTGAGTTGCACATTTAAATAAGACCTTTACTACAGCAAATTAAGAGCACTGACACCTGGGCTAATTGCCCCCCCACCCAGACCTCTGGAAATCTTATGGTTTGTTCCTTCGAGTTGACTCTTTCTACTCTGGGTTGACACCTCCTTTGCTTTCCCCTTCTCCTTGTCTTGTTTCCATCTATGTCGGCTTCTTATTGTGGAAGACCACTTCACAGACTTTCTTTCTCTTTTTCCCTTCCTTTTTTTCTATTTCTTTTTTCTGTCCCTTTTTCTTTCTATTTCTTATTCCTACACTCTTTTCCTCTTTTTGTGTAATACACTCTGAGTCCATATGTTCTATCTCTAGGTTTCTGAATGCTATCATTCTCTTGCACCCTCTTGGCCTGGCTCTTATTAAATGATGTGGTATTACTTATTGCATCTGGGGTGAATTTCTAACCAGATACTAATACTTCCTTAAGCGGATTAAGTCTCAATTGAGACATGGCTGCACGTTTTTCTTTAATAATGTTGCTTATATTATACTTTAAGTGACAATGGCTCAATGATGCTTGCAGTTCTGTTTACAAATTTTGCTCATGGCTGACCATTGTATCCCATCGCCTGAAATGTATTGTATTTTTTTTTTTTGTTTGATTTCATTAAAGCTCTTTGGGAAAAAAAAACATATATGCACATGCACTAATGGTCACTTCAGCCTTGTTCCACTCTACATCATTAATTACATATTTTCTGTGGCCCTTTGTACATCTTCAGTAATGCCCATGGGTCACAAGGAACACAATTTGAGAGACACTCTTTTAAAGAACGTTAATGTGATGTTCGGTTTCAGAATATTTAACATAAATATTGAATCCATTTTAAATAAGCTTCAAGTGTGTAAAAAAGTCCTTCTTGACTCCAAAAGGCAGTTGGACATCACACTAGATAAAAGTCCACCTGCACTGAAACCAGCTGCCACAATTCTCAATACTTTTCTAAGCTAGAAATGTATCCAGTATTTTTAAAAGCATCTACAGTACCAAAAACATAGACTACTGAGGAAAAGAATTTGCCAACCTTTTGTTTACGGTGAAAAAAAAAAAACCTTCATTTGTTTAAGTCAAACTACTTATCTCTAGTCTTAATTTTTTTACTGAATTCTCTGACTAAATAGTTCCACCAGAGAGTTATGTGCTTTGGATTCAAACATATTTTTAAATGGTAAAATTGTAATCATATCACTCCCCCCCCCAAATTTGTTTGTTTAATTCTTTCTGTATGTTTGTTATCAAATTAAAATTTGTTCCATAATTCAAAGGTTTAGTAATAACAAGTAGATACAACCAGAAGCTGTTGTAGGTATTATAGTTGTAGTACCTGGCACATAAATGAAAAGTCACTAATCAAACACTTATATAGCAAATAGTGAGTTAATGCAATATTGTTTCTTTGCCTAGTAATTGAAGAAGACTGTCATGTTTAGTGTCACAGTTTTTCAGAGAACAAATCCCTTTATCAGGTTATTTTGGAGACACGCAGGAAACTTGTATGATAAAGTACAAGACATCATCAAATGTTGGGGGATCTTACTTGTTTTCCCCAGTTTAGAAGAGATAGTAAAGCAATGTTTATGCTAGTACTTGTTGTTTATGTGCTCTTTTATGGTATTTGGAAACAGTAAACGGATTTTAGAATCAAACTTTTTACCAAGAGAAGGAACTTACTTGTTGGTGTAGTTGTTGGTTCTGTGGTTGTTGTAGCTGTTGTTGCTGTGGTAAGAAAAAGACAGGTTTATAAATTGAGTAGATATACAGGAACAACTATCTAGACAAGTTCATGTTTTGTGATCTAGATCAGTAGTTTTCAAAATGTATTTTGTGACAGAACCCTTTTGTTTCAAGTGAAACCCCCTAACAATCAACCCCTTCACGCCCAGAATGCTTGCTTTGTATTCAATGCATTTTAATACTAGTTGGTCCTTTTAATGCATGACTACATTATTCATTTTAAATATATCATATAGCATTAATCAGGTCATTGTAAAAATTTTTTTAGAAGGGGCTACTTTATAATGCTTATTACAAGTTGCACTCTTAATTCATCCACTGTTAGTGAAAAAAAATATGGTCATACCAGTATTGTTCCACTGTCCACTGGTAGTCACAAAGACATATATGCATAGGTACTAATGGTCACCTCAGCCTTGTTCCACTCTTCATCATTAATTAAATCTTTTCTGTGTAGCCCTTTGTATTTCTTCAGTGACCCCCAAAGGTTCCATGTAACCCAGTTTGAGAAACACTGTTTTAAAGAATGTTAACTATGTGATGCTGAGGTTTAAAGATTATTTAACATAAATATTGAATCCATTTCCAATTAAGTTTCAATTGAGTAAAAAATTCCTTCCTGACGCATAAAGGCATTCTGAAATCTAACTGGACAAAAATCCAACCTGCACTGAAACCAGCTGCCATAATTCTCAATACTTTTCTAAGCTAGAAATGTATCTATTCTTTTTAAAAGCATCTATAGTATCGTCATACACAGTCTACTGAGGCAAATAATTTGACAACCTTATGTTTACTTTAAAAAAACAGCATGTGTTTTAGTAAAAAAGTACTTTCCTCTAGTCTTAATGGAGGCTCCATCTGTTTTTTTGTGAGCTCTGACTGATATTTGGTAACCCTACACATTTTGGATCTTATGAAACAGTAAAGAGATTTTAGAATCATACTTTTTTTATCATGAGAAGTAACTTACTTGTTGGTGTAGTTGTTGGTTCTGTGGTTGTGGTAGGTGTTGTTGTTGCTGTGATAAGAAAAATACAAGTTTATAAATTGAGTAGATATACAGGAACAACTACCTAGACAAGTTCATGTTTTGCGATCTAGATCGGTAGTTTTCAAATGTTATTTTGTGAAAGAACCCTTTTGTTTCAAATTAAATCTGTAATATCCTCTTAACCACTTGCAGGCTAGCTTGGTCTTTAATGCATTTTAATAGTAGTTGGTCCTTTTAATTTATGACTACATTAGTATTAGTTTAACCCCTTAATGACCGGCCGATCGTCGCGGCGATGCGACTGAAGGACCATGAGCATTTTTTTTTTCTGGTCCCGGACTCCCCGAACGGCGTGCAGCCGCGGGGGGAGCCCAGAACTCCATGATGGTCATAGTATGTCATGGGTCGTTCAGTCAGATCGACCCTTGACGTACTATGACCGTCAAGGGTCGTTAAGGGGTTAAAACATAATATAACATTAATCGGGTCATTATAACTATTTTTTTTTAGAAGGGGGATACTTTGTAATGCTTATTACAAGTGAAATATAAAAGAAAAACATAGTATACTGTATAAAATGTTACACTCTTAATTCATCCACTGCTAGTGAAAAAAACATGGTCACACCAGCCTTATTCCACTGTCCACTGGTAGTCACAAAACATATATGCATATGCACTAATGGTCACCTCAGTCTTTTTTCACTCTCCATCATTAATTACATATTTTCCATGTAGCCCTTTGTACTTCTTCAGTTATGCCCATATAGTACCATTCCATCCATTAACCCTTTGAGTGCCACATCACAGCCCTTGCAATCACGCCGAAGGGGGATCACACTTGATGCTCTGCAAACTACATGTTAAGCCCATTTGCCCCATCAGCTTGTCCCTGATTTGTAAAGCATGTCTCCCTTGTCATGCAGGAGAAACAAAGACATTTGAGATTCTTATGTCACCATTTTCAGCCTGGCAACATATTATTGTGATCCAGGGTTGGTCACCAAAATGAGGGTGACATTTTGATAGAATACTGGCTTTGATCACCTATCCAATAAGTCTGTGCCAATCAAAGGGTTATAAATCTATATAAATCTATAAATCTATAAATCTTACTCTGTAACATGTAAAACACAAAGGGGGAGGGACAGTCCTATGACAAGGGACACTGAGTGTAACTGCCAAAGTAGTATGTATCTGTGTGTATTTGCTGTGTGTGTGTATGTATGTGTTTATCTATGTGTGTTTCTGTGTGTCTATGCATAACTATATCTATCTATGTGTGTGTGTGTGTGTGTGTGTGTGTGTGTGTGTGTGTGTATGTATGTATGTGGCCGTGTGTGTGTATGCATGTATGTGGGTGTATTATGAATGTCTGTATAACTGCTGCTTAAATATCTCTGCATGTCTGTGTATGTATGATAAAGTGTCTGTCTCTATGTATGTATCTTTGTGTCAACTTGTACTACACACCCTGCACAACACACTTGAACCCCTCCCAAAAAAACAGACACTGCTAGTATATATATATATGTATAGTTAGTATTGATACCCTAGAGTGGGGAGAGGCTTGTTAATCAAGGTGTTGAAGGAGAACTAACATGCTCAAATAACACCCACCAACCTTACTACTATCAGAAAATCCTAATGACCCCTATAAAGTTTGCAGCTGTGCCATGGTCAATAGATAACATCTTCAGTCTCTCCTACAATACCCCCCCCCATTCTCTGACACTGCACATCAATGTATTGCCCACCTCCCCTAGCACTGAAATGGATAACTGGCAGTGAGTGGGGGAGGAAATGTAGGACTAAGACAGGAAGTGCCTGCACAGCATGCTGTAATTATCATAATCTATGCATCTAAATAACTGAAGAAGTAATTTTATAACAGAAAACAAAATGGCTTATACAATATATAAGTTAATTTGAAAGCTCTTACAAAGTCATCAACAGTTGAGCTGATCCATTTGAAAATGCCTACAGCAGGGGTAGTCAATTGCTTAAACTCTAGCTTTAGAAACAACAACCAGTTGGAGATCCAGCAATTGATTACTCAACGTCTATTTAAAAAAAAGTCTCCCAGAAAAAATGTCTTGATATTAGGAGAAGTCAAACATATTTACATGGACATCCGCATGCTTCAGCAGTACATCGGTTCAACATCGAGAGCCCAGGGGGGCAGGTACGATTACAGGGACACACAGTGAAATCTCCTGTAGTGACCACTAAAAAAAAAAAATGAAAAAATCATGCAAATTCAGCAATGAACCCCCCCTCAAGACTAAATGCCGTATGGTCTAAAGATAAGTGGAGGGACTCAAGGGCAACCCAAATGTATCACAGGGGAAACAGAAGCATTCTAAAATGTCCCTTTGATTTAAATGCTTTAGTCCTTGAATGCTTGAGACGTCATCAACTCATTGTGAAACAATGTGTTAGTGACCTCTCTAGAAAAGAAGGGGGTTAAATTCCCTATTTAGATCACTTATCTCCTTTGGTGGTTCAGTTGGTTGGCCCCTGAATTCCTGCATTTTATTAACAGTTGCACAGAACAAAAATGGAGATTTCTCAGAAGAAGGAGTAGAATATAGGTGTAGGGGCAGAATGTCTATTAGCTGAAGTGTTGTGCATATAGCCAGATGGTGGCCTCCATTTACAATTACACCTGAGGTCTCAGAGTTCATAAATTTAGGATAGGTGAAAAGTCCCATTTTGTTCTGGTGGAATTTCTGCACTCTGAGGCTGCTGGTGCAAGGTTGACAATGGACACATTTCCCTGTATCTGGACCCTAGCACAACAAGATGGTGGTATTAGTCATCATCGAACATTCAGGTTTCTGTGGGGGGGGGGGTTCTATTGTCTCTGTCTGTGAGGTTTCCTCTCCCATTCTTTGTGCCCTTAGGGAGGAAAAAGGGGCACAGTGACAGCAGCACTCAATTTCCTTTTTGGAGGTTTGTGTTTCACATGCTTAACATAAATGGTAGCGTGTTTACTGTGCATGTGCTTAATGAGGTCAGATGTGCCAGGGTGTGTCCCCTCCTTTTCCCTTTCCACTTATCACATGTAGTGCACAGTGCAGTCACTGATGATGAAGACAATTTAATCTAATTGTAGGTTAATTTCATGCAATAGAGATGTAATACATACCTACATGAATATCTGATATGTTTGACTATAAGCTTATTCACTATTGTAATAGTGGGGCTAAAATAGATATCACCCCTCATTAGGCCTCATTACAGCATAATGAATATGTGTGTTAATCTTCCCCTAGGGTTCCACTTCACTCAGTTTTGACAACCAAGTGATGTGTATGAAACTGTGTTAACTGCTATCTTGATTACTCTCAGAGAGTTTTGCTTACATTCAACAATCATGTGCTCCTCTGACAAGCTGACTTGGGTTCAGAAAATAAAGATAACTCACTCTCATAAAGCAGGGGAATCTAAAAGTACATATCTAAATGCCTTTTGCAAGCAGGAAGGGAAGAATTGAAGTCTAGACAAGATCTGGGTCAGGAACGCAAAGCAAAACACCCAAATGACTGAAAAAGGCCTGCAGGGAATTTTAGGTGGCATAGGAGTATTGGTTCCCCAGTCCACTGTTCAGCGGTGCTTGAACTAACATGATCTGTATGGAAAAGTCATCAGAAGGAAACCTTACCTGTGATGTCATCACAAAAGTCAACATCAGAAGTATGCAATACACCATTTAGATAAATCTGAGGCATTTTGGAACAAAGTGCTACAGTCTGATGAAGTTAAAACTAACCTCTAAATCAGCCATGAACTACTTCAAGAAACAAGAACTTAACACTTTGAGTGGCAGAAGGTTACACAACGCCTTGCTTTGCAATGCATTGTGTACTCCTCTAGCACTCAAAGGGTGAAGGTTTTGGAATTTACACACCAGAAAAACAGAGTTTTAGAGGGTAAATGATAACACTATATAAATATGTTCAGGGCCCATACAAAGGGCTCTCCAAAGACCTGTTCATTAACAGAACAGTACAAAGGACAAGAGGCCACCCGCTTAGACTTGAGGATAGGAGATTTCATCTACAGCAGCTGAAGGGTTTCTTTACAGTAAGGACAATAACGGTATGGAATTCACTTCCTGAGGAGGTGGTGTTATCAAATACATTAGATGCCGTTAAAAAGGGCCTGGATACTTATTTAAAAGAGCAGAACATAGAGGGCTATGTACGTTAGTATTGGGATTAATATTTAGTTAGTGCTTGTTGATCCAAGGAGAAATCTGATTGCCATTTGGAAGCAAGAAGGTTTTTTTCCCACTGTTCAATTTGAATGGCCTCATCAGTTCTCAAATTTGAATATTATTGAAAATCTATGGGTGCATCTCAAACATGCAGTAAATGCACATTGACCTAAAAATATTTCTGGACTAGAAGCATTCTGCAAGGAAGAGTAGGGAAAAATTCCTAAAGCAAGAATAGAAAGACTGTCAGTGGGCTACAAAACCATTTTAGAATCTGTGATTTCTGCCAAAGAGGGTGTTACTATGTACTGATTGATAGGGTGCCCAAACTTTTGCACATGACACATTTTCGGTTTTATTTTTTCAGTCTGTTAGATAAAGAAAATAAATAGTAACTGTACATTCAAATTTGCATAAATATGTCACGATTAAGTTTGTCTGCTGTTGTGTTAGAAAATCAATAAAATATGTAATATGTCCAGGGTGCACAAACCTTTGCATACAACTATATAGAACTATTTGTGTATCTGACACTTGTCCAGTTAAGATGAGGATTGTGTTTGTTCCCCTGGTGTTGGTGTATTTGTGAAATTGTCCTGGTACCAGACCTGTTGGAAGTATTATCAAGGACAGGTTTCCTGAAAGGTTTACACTATTATGTTTGGTTGCATTTATATGTGCCACAATACATAGAATCCATGGGAATGAAGGGAATGATTATATCTCTAGTATGGTGGAGATGGGTTGCCCCAGAACGTCTCTGGTTTGTTTTTGCACACGAGGCCCCATTTGTTTATTATCATATGAAAGTTTCTTCTAAAATTCAACAATTTACTTATTACAAGTAGATACTTACCAGGAGTTGTTGTTGTAGGTGTTGTGGTTGTAGTAACTGGAGCAAAAAAGAAAAATCACTAATCAAGCACTGATCTAACAAACAGTGAGTTGTTTAATATTGTATCTTAGCCTAAAGATATGGAAAAAGACTAAAATGTTTCATGGCACAACATTTGGGAGAACAAATCCCTTCATCAGGAGATTTCAGAGACAATAGTGGAGACAAGTAGTGTGAAAGTAACACCTGTGTTGGCTATTGGTATACCATTAGAGTGAAGGCTTTCAGGATCACTTAGGCCTATTTATCAGGCCTGTTGCAGAATGAGAACTGAATGTATATATGTCAATGAATACAACAAAAGTCAACATCTGAAGTATGCCATACAACACTTAGATAACCCAGAGGCATTTAAGAACCAAGTATTATGGTCTTGTGAAGTTAAAGATTGAACTCAAAATTAACCTTGAATTACTTCAAGAAATGAGAGCTTAAGGTTTTGGAAAGGCATCTACAGTTTGCAGACTTGAATATTATTGCAAATCTATGGGAATATCTTAATCATGCAGTACATACAAGTTGACTTAAGAATATTTCTGAACTAGAAGCATTCTGCAAGGAAGAGTGGGGAAAAAATTCCTAAAGCAAGAACAGAATGACTGTTAGTAGCTACAAGAAATGTGTGGAGTTTGTGATTTCTGTTGCTATGTACTGACTGATAGGATACTCAAAAAACTGCACATGCCACATTTCTGTTTTTTTCAGTCTGTTAAATTCAGCAAATACATAGTAATGGTGCATTATAATTTGCAGAAATATGTCAAGTTTAAGTGTGTCTGCTGAAGAGGTTGTATTAGAAAAGGAATAAAACATGTAATTTGGCCAGGGTACCCAAAATCTTGCATATAACTATGTAGAACTATTTGTTTCTCTTACACTTGTCCAGTTAAGATGAGGATTGAGTTTGTTCCTCTGGTGTTTGTATATTTGTGAGAGTTTCCAGTTACTAGACCTTTTGGAAGTACGAGTAAGGGCAGGTTTCCTGAAAGGTTTGCACTATTATGTTTGATTGCATTTATATATTTTAAATAAGTAACATAATAGCTTCATTTATGCTATTTTAGCCATTTTTTCTTGGCTATTTAGATGATTGCAGATCTTTTGCTTTATAGCTACCACCATTCGGGGCCTTATGTATTAACACAAACTGGGGCAGTTGTGGGGCAAACCAAAAGCACTGTGCAAATGGGGATTTTACTCCCTTGATCACTAGAAAGGTTTTTAACAGTGTTTTCCTGTATTTTGGATAGCTCACTCGCATTTATGGGATTAAAAACTCTTTTTCATTCCACGGGAATGATTATATCTCTCCTATGGTACTGATGGGTCGGCCCAGAATTTCTGCAGTTTGCTTTTTGCATTCAAGTCCCCATATGTTTATTATCAAATGAAAGTTTCATTTTTAAAACAATAATGTACTTATAACAAGTACATACTTACCAGGAGTTGTTGTTGTAGGTGTTGTGGTTGTAGTAACTAGAACAAAAAAATAAATCACTAATAATCCTTTATTTATATAGCGCACACAGATTCCGCAGCACTTCACACTCATATTGGTTCCTGTCCCCATTGGGGCTCACAATCTAAATTCACCTATCAGTATGTTTTTGGAGTGTGGGAGGAAACCCACGCAAACACAGTGAGAACATACAAACTCATTGCAGATGTTGTCCATGGTGGGATTTGAACCCAGAACCCCAGTGCTGCAAGGCAACAGTGCTAACCACTGAGCTACTCAAGCAGTGATACAAGAAATAGTTATTTAGTGTAATAGTGTATCTTAGCCTAAACATATGGAAAAAGACTGTAATGTTTAAAGGGATAGTAATGTTTCATAATAAAAGCAGCTCTAATTAATCATCATAGTATTTGGACTTTGAAGAGAGGTTTTTCAAGTCTGTCAGAGTTGTAGTTCCAGAGTAATTGAATGATAAAGTAATCCCCTCCCGCCCCTTTTACTGATGTCACACTGTTCAGCCAAAGCAGAAGGGAGGTGCCCAGGTAGACTGCAGAGAGGGACAATCTTCAATTAAGATAAGGGAAAAACCTGAAAAGCTTGTCAAGAGGGGCAGGGATTTCATTGTTTTCATAGGAATAAGAGTGTCCCCTGCCGTTATCTGTCTGGTCTATAGACTTCATTCCACATCTGAGAAGAGATTGCTTACACTAGGTAAAAGGGGCGGGAGGGGGAAACTTTGCTTGTGAATATCTCTCAAACCATAAAGGTTTGAGAGATAAGACTTATATCGTTCTTCATGTTTTTTTAATGCCTACAAAATAAAATAAAGTTAAAACGAAGTATTACTATCCCTTTAATGGCACAATGTTTAGGAGATCAAATCCATTCATTCATCAGTTGTAGTGATGAGCGAGCACCCCAATGCTCGGGTGTTCGGGTGCTCTGACCGAGCACCCCCTGAGGCTCGAGTGCTCGGCCGAGCACCCGAGCCCCATTGAAGTCAATGGGAGGACTCGAGCATTACACCAGGCACCCCCTGCTCTGATGAGGGGAGGGTGCCTGGTCCATAGGAAAAGGGCAGAAAATGATGGAAACACCACAGAAATGGTTCAGGGACAGCATAGGGAGGATGTCTGGATGCATCTTGGACTCCAACATCGCTGCTGGGAACGATCTTTCGCCTGTAGTACGCCATTTTTACAGACTGACCATAAAACACACAAAAAGGAAAATAAAAACGACTTTAGGCGAAAAATTGTTACCAAACAATATTTGCTGTATATTTACTTGTATATCATCTGCAAATTCTCCCAAAAATTTCCTCGATTTTCTGAAGTGAGGCCATGATTAAGAGGGAAACGTGCGCAGAGGCAAATTCTCCCAAAAATTTCCTTGATTTTCTGAAGTGAGGCCATGATTAAGAGGGAAACGTGCGCAGAGGCAAATTATCCCAAAAATTTCCTTGATTTTCTGAAGTGAGGCCATGATTAAGAGGGAAACGTGCGCAGAGGCAAATTCTCCCAAAAATTTCCTTGATTTTATTGAACTGAGGCCATGATTAAGAGGGAAACGTGCGCTGAGCCGACCATCT